>JAXCEX010000325.1:0-19599 GCA_038382965.1 Ceratocystis huliohia
GTTGGGCAAGTGTGGCCTCAAGGCTCCACGGCTCATTGTCAAGATCCATGACAAGGTCAAAGAAGAAGAAAAGAATGAAAAACGCTTATCGGTGTCATAGGCGTCGTCCTCCAGCAGCCCGGAAGAAGGGGAAGCACCAGACCTCAAAGGTACCCCCCCGAGGGTTGTAAGAGGGAGAGTTGGTGTCCGCCTCCTCCTTGAACTTGAATATATTTAACGCCTACAGGAATCACGGAGATCAAACGACGCGTCCGCCTCCTCCGCCCGGCCTGTTTCTGCATAATTTAAATCTCGATATGGGGTCCTCCTTCCGGAGATACATCCGCGGGGCAATGGCGCAGTTGGGAGCGCGTTAGACTGAAGCGCAACTTCGGTGGTTCTGTTATCTAAAGGTCACTGGTTCAATCCCGGTTTGCCCCACTCTTTTTGCTGCTCTCTGTCCCGGTTAATCATCGGGTCAATCCGTATTGTGGAACCCAAGAAAGGCTGCATGTAGGCCATTTTAGAAGCATCATACTGGTTGAAGCCATCGCCATATTTGTTTGAGCAACAAAGCCAAATATATCTGGCTATAGCGCTACAATGCAGCCGTCAAGAGCTCTTCTAAAGCGGTCCGTCTGGAAGGGTATGTTGCCATGATATCCAATACTTTCTCACTTGGATTTGTGTTTTGAATCAGGGTTGTTTATGGCGCTTGACAACTAACTAACATTTTTACAGGACCACACATTGTTCCGTAAGTCCCAAACACCAAAGATTCGGCAACGATGCACACAGGAAAGAGATAGCGAAATGCGAACTGCAGCTTTGGGTGTCGTAGACCATCATAGTACGGTGGTATCATGACTCTAACGACAACTACATCACATGACAACAAGCCACTCTCGCTGACCTTACGCTCTACTCTGCACCAGCCTACCCATTGTGCGGCCAGCTCCGGGTCAGAAAGCACCGCCAATCAAGACACAAGCGCGGTCTGCAACGATCTTGCCCAACTTTGTTGGGCTTAAGTTTCAGGTGCACAATGGCAAGAGCTACATTGACGTCCTGATTACCGAGGAGATGGTGGGCCATAAGCTTGGAGAGTTTTCACCGTGAGTTGTTCTTTCTCGTCGTTATTTAGTTCTTGCCATGGGGAAGGCTAAGTTATGGCGTCAGTAGCTGACTAAAATTTTGCTGTTGATAGGACCCGCAAGCCCTTCATCTGGGATAAAAAATGAGAATTGTGTCGTGGACGTTGCACTTGTTCTTTTCTGGAGTTGATCTTTGTATGTGTTGCGCTGTTCTATGCGCTTGTAGTTATATGTATCACCACCATACGTGCCATGAATAGGAGATGGGCGATTAAATCTAGGTTCACTGAAATGCGAACTCGTTAAGTCATGAAGAAAAACTTCACGTTTGCTTGTATTGAGCATCTTTTGGGCAGGACAATAGTGTATCACGGTGACTTTTACTACCACCATGTTTACAACTATCAGTTCTACAAACATGTATATCGAGGTTGGCAGACAAAAATCGGTAAGATGACTATAATAATGAAACAATAAACTAGACTATCGTATGTCTATCGCATTCCAGATCCAAATACGCCAAAGAAAGATTATCCCAACCCCAATAAACCGAGCAAGCAACACGCAAAACCTATCGAGTTCGCACAGGCCTTGAATCTCTTCACATCCACTACCATTATAACTGACCTGCCTTTCGTATACAGCCTATGCTTACCGGTAAAACTCGCTACGCTTGACATTTACACCGTACTCGGCAACCGCCATACCCAAGTCCTCCATCGTCAGTACCGTACGGTTCTGCCCACTGCCCGAGCCGCCACCGCCATATCCAGGGCGCTGGATTCCCAGCGGCCCGCCTCTACCCTGATCCTTGGCTCCAGGCTGGCCAGCAGCCTGGCCAGCCATAGGAAAGCCGCCACCTCCTAGGTTGGCCATTGGGTTGTTTGTAGTGTTAGAAGCACGGATACGACTGTACTGGTACGCGTCGGCGGCGATATCAGCAATAAACTTTTGCGTTGCCAGGGCGAGCAGCTTGGCAAGCCGTGGGTCGGTCTGTGGAGCGGGCGGGAGCCCGCCTTTCGTCATGTAATAGTTTGTCACAGCGTCGGGGATCTAGTTGCGCACAGCAGAGAATCTTGGTTAGCAGGGGCACTTTGAAGAATAAACGGTGCTGCGCATGCCAGTGTTGAATAGTGGCTTTCTAGCTAGCGTCATGCTATATATATTGGGTATATCAGTGTGTCAAAACTCACAATCGGCGCATAATCATCCATCTTGCTCAAGAACTCGCGCAGCGATGAGTCCTTGCGTGTTGGCAGTCGCGGCTCTGGTATCACCGCCTCCGATGCATCCAATGTCGGCGCGATGACAGCTGCACCCGCCCCTTCACTGGCCGTTGCCTCATCGCCCGAAGTAGCAGGTGCGCCTGTCCCATTGGCCATGACTGCAATGTTATTGTTGGCGGTATTGCCAACTGCTGGTACTGTCGAAGGGGCCGCCAGAACTCCAGTGTTAGAGGGTGCGGTAGCGACTGGACCAGCGTTAGTCGCGGTGGGCGCAGTAGCGCTAGACACAGGAGCGGGAGATTCTTGCTTAGGAACAGGCATGGTATATGGGTTTTGCGTTGTGATGCCAATTGGTAGGATATGTACGTCGCAAAACAAGGCGACAAGCAGTTATTTATCGTTCAATCGAGACCGAGATTTGTCGATGAGGGTATTTAAATCGTATGTAGTTAAACGGCAATAGAATAGCATATGATGGCTTGGATGCTGTCCTTGAACTTGTCCTATCTTGAAGAAAATTGTTGATGATTATTTATTTGATAGGGATGCTAGACACCTTTGGCTGAAGATTTAAGCATGTGCCGCTTGACTCCAAGCCTTACGTATAGACCCACATAAAAGTATGTACTTTAACCACATGTTTCGAGTAAGCTGTGTACGACAGAGTTGAAGAGAAACGAAAGACTTTTTTGATTTAATATTTAGATGCCTATAGAAGCCATCGAGTTCATCAGATCTAAGCCCTTCTTCAAGAAAAAAAACTATGAAAAGGGAACATGGTAAGACTGCGACAGCGAGAAAGCTCACCATGGCCCAGGTGCAACCTAACATTTCCATGATGCTTTTCCGCAGCAAAAAATTGCATGTATTTTCCGTTCTCACTAGGGAAAACAACACTCCGTAATGACAACCCATACATACACAGGCAACTCCACGCAAACATAGAAAACAAAGAACCAAGGTAAACAGACCCCCCAGGCATAAGCATGAAGGAAAAAAATCCCGAGACGCAAAGCGAAAAAAAAAAAAAAGAAAAAAAACAAGGTATGCATGTATGCAATTTTGTCCCACTCAGATTCGAGGTTTTGGAATAAACCCATCAGAGATACACTTTTTAAGTAACCAAGGCCGCGGATGACAAGAGAAAAAGACGAATGACAGCAAAAGAAAGGCCGACCTTGGGGAGCAAAGGAAAAGGTATGTAAACATAGAGGAGAACGAGGAAGCCCGGATATTAGTCATTGCTTAAGAAGCAAAGGGCTTATTCGATTCCTGGAGAAACAAAAAAGGAAGTGACAAGTTTGTGTGAGGGACATAGTAGGTGAACACAAGAAAGAATGCAATGAGTGACAAAGAATACACCAGTATTTCAATAGTCGCTCGGTACAGTGATATAGAGGCGAGGTAGCAATGGAATATGGGTTTCCTGTCAATTTTCTTGTCAAGAAACCTACGACAGGTCAGTATGTCTGTTGTAGTTCTCAAAAGAAAAGAGCAACATCCGTTTAGTTCTCGACCTGAGGCCGGGGCTGACGGTTCTGGTACCCGCCACGGTTTTGCCCTCCACGACCACGGCCCCGGAAACCTCCACGACCACGACCACGGTAGTTGCGGTATCCACCATCAACGCTTCCCTGGCCAAACGTCTCCATGTTCTTCCGCTGCTCTTCACCACGCCATTCGCGACCTCCAGGCTTGTGGCCACCGTTTGCCGCACGTTCTTTGGCCTCGCTGGAAATGTTGTCAAAGAAGGAGGTCGACTTGTTATAGACAGGCCCAGCAGGCGGGGTGGGTTCGTTAGGGGTTGCCGCTTCCTTTTCTTCATTGGCGGCAGACTCAGTTGTAGGCTTGATGTCGTCCTTCTTAAACTTGGCATTGGCCGACGCAAAGTCAAAGTCCTCCGTAGGCACATCAGCTTTGCGATTCGAACGTCCGCCTTGATTACGTCCACCACGAGGAGCCTGAGGGGCACGAGTAGTGGCATTGATGCGCATATCATTGACGCGGTTCGAGAGGTTATCAACGGGGTTGGCAGCAGGTTCCGAGGCTGCGTTAAGGCGAGCCATTGCCAGAGCCACGGCAGCCTTTGCAGCTTCAGTTGCATCACTAATAGCGGCGTCTGTCGGAGGCGGGAGGGATTTCGAGGCAGCTTCGCTTTTAGTAGCAGGCGGTTGGAATTTGGTAGTAGGCGCCTGACCATTGGAGAGAGGAGCCACAGCAGTCGACTTCTCAATGGCTTCGGACTTGGGGCCAGCAGGCTTGCTGTCGGCTTCGGCGGTACGGGGGAGTTGTTGAGAGGTTTTGGCCCCGGCATTCTTCTGGTCCTGGGCTTGAGCAGGTTGGCCGCTGCTATCAGAAGAGCTAGCAGGCTGTTGGCGCTTGGGATCCTGAGTATCGGTCGGGCCATTCACAGGGCCACCGGGACCACCAGCCATGTTGGGAGGGTAGGGATAATTTCCCCAGGGGGCAGGAGGTCCACCGGGGCCAGGGGGGAAGTTTCCAGGGCCACCAGGGCCACCAGGTCCCCATCCATTAGGGTGAGGAGGGTAGTGCATGCCGCCATAGCCACCTGCTCCAGGCACCGGGCCACCACGGCCCCAAGAGCCAGGGGCGCTGTAAAAGTTGTTGTAGCCGTATGCGGGAGCACCAGGGTGACCTGGCGGGCCAGCGGGAGGTGGTCTTTGGTTTGTAGGGCCTTGCGCATCAGGACGAGGGCGGGCCTGTAGGGAGTCAGTACATGAATCAAGGGTTTTTGCAAAAGACGAAGTTATCTAGCACATTAACAGGAAATTATAAACAAGCAGCCATGTTACTCACACCAAGGATAGCGGGGTCATTCGGCACGGCGGGAGGCTGCGGCTGAGGAGCGGGGGGCTGATCAATACGCAGGTCCTTTACATCGCTTCCACGGAAGACAATGTACTCATATACTTGATCGGAAGCTGGCACGGCAACGCCTTCGCCCTCACGACCTTCAGTACCGAACGACTGTACATTTTCGAGGGATACGGTCGACTCTTCGGAGTTGATTTCGTGCAGGGTGCCTACATAGCTACAGCCCAACAATAAAGGACAAATGTCAGACACGTCACCTTACTCAAATTAGGATGAGGAGGGAGAAAACATACCGAATGTTACTCTTAGAGATGAGAGAAATACGCGATCTGCGGCATTGCAGTTAGCATCTGAATATTGGGAGTTCAATTGACCAAAAGAAGAACAGGTCTTACCCGAGAAATTCAGACATCGCGACAAATGTTGTTTTGAAAGCCCGCACAAAGCTTAACAGATGGAGGGGCGAGAAGGCTGAGCGCAAGGGCAGGGAATGGGGATAGAAAGGAAATGGGGAGAGAAATCGTAGAGGAGTATTAACTAGAGCAAGCGCCGAGAGGTAGTTCTTAAGGCTCGGGAAACAGATGGAGGAAGATACGAAGTAACAAAAAACCAGTTGTAAACAAGCGGGTGAAGATGTGGTGAAGCAAAGCAGAGCGATTACTTAGATCTTAGGTTAAGAGAAGCTTGCAAAAATATGACTAGGGTGTTGCAAGGCTGAAACGGTTAAGACTCGGGTGAATTACGGAATAACGGGATTTTTTGTAAAACCCTAGAGAAAAAAAACAAGGGGAGTCCCCATTTTTCTCACGAACAATTGGAGCAAGGTTAGCCATACCTGCAAACCCTAAAGAGATAAAAGCAGCCAAAAACGCAGAGCCCAGATCTTTCCAATCCTCCTTAGATGAAGTCCCATCTCAAGCCACGATACTTTGATTGAAGGTTTGAAACACAGAAGGCCAAGACGCGTGCCAACGCTGATAAAAGTGCAATACTGTCTCATTTCAAAAACTTCTTCGAATCCGGACGAGCCGGGGTTCGAGCAATAACAAGGCGGCAAATAGGGCGAACCATACTCTCTAGCATTTTTATTCCCCTTTATGGTTTCTTCTGTGGCTCTGGCCCCCCCTTAACATACAGGCCAAAGACTTTCCAAGAAAAGCCCAGGAAAGGTTGGTCTCGTCAACCATCTGAACTGAGTCCTTTCACCGGGCTATGGTAAAGACAGGCAAGAAGACAAGACAGGATCCTTTAATTCAAGTTGAAGGGGTTAGGGCACGTGTGCTGTACTAAAGAAGCCAAGCCATATTTTCTTATGTCCGATGGGAATACCTAGCCTTGGCTTTCTAGCTAGATGCACTTGATTATAACCGAATTGCTGGCCAATACTAAACATCAGACCAACCACCACCAGATTGTATATTACATATCAGCTGCACGTCATAGCACAAAGGTCAAGTCTTCGTAGTATCTTGGCAACTCTAAGATTAGCTAGTTGGACAGGCGGTCACGACTTTTGCTTTTCGAATTTCTCGACAATCTCAACATCACGATAGCTTCCATAGCCAGGGCCACAAACACAAACACAGGTGACGCCTGTGTTAGTCTACTGGTGTCTAGACAGCATTTGGGCAGATGTATGACCAGGCCCTGCCCCAACCCATGAAGTGAGAGTACATGGGGGCGGCCCAGATGGCCGCCCAGACCTGCCAAGACAACAGGATCACAAAACTGGCGTGCTATGAAGCAAGATTTAGAGAAGAGAGAAGACAAGTGTGGGAATTTGGCCATAAATGTTTCTTGGCTTTCGAGGTATGGGCTCATCAAGTCCCTGCTGGTCTCGTGGTGATAGATAGTCTAGAAGCTCATGTGCCCTTCCACGGGACTTCGACTGTCTACTTATTCTTCTTCTTCTTGTTACTTGATCGTTGTTCGTGTTCGTCATATTGTACTACAGTCGCTCTTTACTTCAGCTTTGTAGCCAGAACACCACGGCCAACTTTTCCTTCGCTTTTAATATTGTTTATCGTTCTCTTCGTTGTTATATAGTCTTTACCATCCTCGCATTTTTCAGTTTACTTCTTCTTCTTCGAGCCTATCTCTTTGCTTTTGTGTCTGAGCTGTCGTCTGGTCTACCTGCTCACACACAATCCGTCTCCTCTCCGTTGTTACTGGTCTTATATCCCCCACACACAAACAACATACGCCAACATGCAGCTGTCCTACACTATCTCTAGCTTTTTAGCTCTGGCAAACATTGCCGTAGCCAGCTCGCCGACCTGTCTGCTCCTCGCCGTTGCCAAGCAGCCAGAACCCTCTAACTTGGATCTTGTGTGTACCGAGTATCAAAATAACATGTTAGGAAACATCACTGAGTCGTGCGCCAATGAAGCTGATGCCCAGGATGCCTATGACGCCTATGTATCCGACTGTGAAAAGAAAAATTACACTGTTGGTATGTTAGAACGGCCATAGCTTCTCTACTATAATCCTACCCGCTGTATAACTAACGCATACTGTAGCGAGCATGTCGCCATTTGGATCTCCTACAAATACTGCCGACCCTATTGCCACCGATTCTACTGCAAGTTCTGCGACTACTCTTGACGCTGCAAATGCCTCTGGATCTTCCACGGGATCTTCTGCTACATCTTCGGTATCAACGGCCGGCGTTGGTAACCTCGTGCCGTCTAGAAGCACTGTCATTTCTGCTCTCGTGGGTGCAGGAATTTCTGGTTTCTTCTTGTAGTCCAATGAAGCTAGATGCTTTGTTTTCTTTTTCCTTTCTTGAAGGTACGGCGTTGAGGAAACCAAGTAATGGTTGGAGTAGCTCCCGGTTTGTGGCTAGCTGGGACATTTGAGGACTCACCTACAGGTCAATAATGCCTTGGTGCTCGCCTCTTTCATATCCCCGATACGAATTGCCCACTCCTCCTTCTCTCGTCCTTGATCTATCACCGCTCGTGTCCTTCGGGCTTCATTCTCGCTTTGGCTTGTGAAACACGGGTGTACATCTACCGGCCATTCCGTAGTTTGAGGCTCTTTTTAATATATTTTATTCCTCACAGATTACTCCGAACTGGTTTCCGCTACAGGCTTCCTATCGGATTAATATATCAAACACTGCTAGCCACTCTTTGCCAAAAGTGAAATTTTATGGATATCATCTCTATAAACTGGCCTGTTTCAATTCTTCTCTTTACCGCATCGTGACAATCTCCTCAGCGCTGGTAGGATGGATGGCCACACAGCTGTCAAAATCAGCCTTAGTAGCACCCATCTTGACAGCGACTCCAAAGCCTTGGAGCATCTCGCCACTACCCAATCCCATTATGTGCAAGCCCACCACCTTTTCTTCCTTGCCCGTCACGATCAGCTTGTAGCTAGTGGGTCCCTTTTGGTCAGGATCCATCATGGCATAGTACATGGCTGTGAAGTTGGTCTTGTACACCTTGATGTTGTCCTTGCCATACTTTTCGATAGCCTCAGGTTCGGTGAGGCCAACACTTCCAACTTCAGGATGTGAAAAGACCACCGATGGAATGTTGGTGTAGTCCAGCTTCAAGGATTTGAATTCTTCGGGGCCAAACAGACGATGGGCCAGACGACGACCAGCGGCAATAGCGACTGGGGTCAGCTCGACTTTGCCACAAACGTCTCCAAGCGCGTAAATGTTGTCTACATTAGTATTTTGATAGTCGTCGGCGATAACATAGCCCTTGTCATTAGACGCGACACCGGCGCTTTCCAGGCCTAGGTTTTTTGTGGCAGGTTCGCGGCCAATAGCCCAAATAAGGTGATCGTAGCCAGAATCTGAAGCCTCAACGCCATCTTCATTCTTGTAGAATAAAGTCAATGTGCCATCAGCGGTCTTTTCAACCTTGGTAAGATTGGTCTTCTTGTGCATGTTAATCCCAATGCGCTCATACTCCTTGGTCATATTCTCCTGGATCATGGGATCAAAATGACGCAGGAAAGTATCGTGACGGATGAACATGTGTGTCTCAGTCCCCAAAGCGTTGAACACACCCGCAAACTCCACTCCAATATACCCCGACCCAACAATGCCCACCTTCTTGGGCTGGGTAGCAATGTCGAAGAAGCCGTTACTATTAATACCTAGCTCACTGCCAGGGATTTTGGGTGGTGGAGAGGGGTTGCCACCAACAGCAATGAGGATCTTCTTAGCCCGCACCACCGACTTGGTGCCATCATTCTGCGTGACTTCGACTTCGTTATTGGACACGAACTTGCCCCAACCGGCGACGTATTCAACAGTGTCCTTGGCTAGGTTGCGCTCATAGATACCGTTTAGACGGAGGATATATGCGTCGCGCTTGTTTTTGAAGGTATTCCAATCGAAGGGAGCAGTCTGGTTGTAGGAAAAGCCGTACGACTTGGCCTCTTTGATGGTGTCGGCAATGAAGGCAGCATTGAAGGTGACCTTCTTGGGGACGCAGCTAGATGATGACAATAGAGTTAGTATATGATGAGACAGAAACAGCTTAAAAGTCACATCCTCAAGGAGACAAAAACCAGTATGCAACTGGGCTTGACTACAGAGCAATGCCGATTCAAAACTCACCCAACATTCACACAAGTACCACCGAGCCGACCACCTTCGATAATCATGGCCTTAGTGCCATATCTGGAGGCAGCCATACGAGCAGCCCCAAGGCCGCCACTGCCGCCTCCGATGACCAAAAAATCGGTTTCCTTGCTAATGGGAGCCATGTTGTGCGCGGAGTACGAGATATGTCGAGAAATACTTGAGAGTCTGCCAAAAGCGCTATCGCGAAAGGCCGGAAGAGACAAAGTTGTGCGGATAGGAATGCGCATGGAGGGAAGAGAAAAGCAGGCAAAGAAAGGAGAGAGAAAAAGAAAGAAAGGGCAATTAAAGAGCGGAGTTGTCGTCGTGTGATGAACGGAGGGGTGCTGGCTGTGTATGCAAGCTTATATAATAAAAAAAGGCCAGTGACAAATGCGCAAGATTTAGGATTACCAATTGGAGAGACCAAGTTCATGACCAGGCATAGGTACAATATACACAAAAGATGAGCTAAAAAAAAGGTACAAGCTTCATAAGCGTAGGTTACTAGTATAACCAAGTACTCCACTGCGGGACGCTATCTGACACGCCTCCGCCTGTTTTGGCGACGTCGCCGGCCTGAAAATCCAGTTCAAAGACGTTATTGGCACACTATTCCGCAACGAGAAGCATGCATGAAATATACTTGATTTTCGTCGACTTTCCGGGGATTTCTTTTCGGGCTTCTGAGGCCATCTTAGGAGATCGCCGAGGATGCCGTCATTCTAGGTAGTCCACAGCACAAAAAATTAAGCTCAACTTACTCCCGACTCGGCCTCAATTCAAGAATTTACTAGCCTGTTGTTCAGGGGCCATAAGACCAGACCCGTTGCTTGTTTCTTTCCTTACTTATAGAACCTAAAGGAGAGACGGACAGTCATGACGTCGGCGAGGCTGGTGCTTTTGCTTTGGATAAAGGGTTTACTATAGCTGCAGTAGGGTTAATGTTATTCTGCTTAGTCATTTTACGCTTTTGCCCTACAATTTTACAATCTTGATAATGCTTCATCGTTCCACAACCAACTACACCCTAGTAGCGGTTGGAGTGTGTACAGACACTCATGGGACCTCATACAAAACTACGCCTTGGATAAAAACTTCATTGTCCCTACCTCTTCGCTCAAACTCATGCCTCATCCGTAACGAACCCTTATCAGACCCTTAATTAGCATGGCAGACTTTGACCTTGATTCATCCTTTATTCCAGCGCTTCACAAGCCAGCTGCCCTACTGCCAATAACGAAACACCATGACTCTATTCTTTACGTCATAGAAACCTACCCGGTCACCATAATTATTGGCCAAACAGGCTCTGGAAAAACGACCCAGATCCCGCAATTCCTGTATCACGGAGGCTGGTGCAATAATGGCAAGGCCATTGCAATAACACAGGTACAGTCACCTTCTTGCTCCATACCAACTACAGAACTAAGCTAACTCTGGGCAGCCGCGGCGGATATCTGCTACGACAATTTCCATGCGAGTTGCTCAGGAGTTCGGCTGTCCTGTTGGCAAGGAAGTAGGCTATGCCGTTCGGTTCGAAGATGTCACATCCCAAGCAACTCGTATCAAGTTCATGACAGACGGACTCCTTATCCGAGAGGCACTAATGGACCCATTGCTATCCAAATATTCGGTTATCATGGTTGACGAAGCTCACGAAAGGTCTATCAGCACGGACATTCTACTTGGTTTGCTAAAGAAGATACGGCGGAAACGGCCTGAGTTGCGCATCATCATCAGCAGTGCTACAATACAGGCTGATCTATTTCTGCGCTTCTTTGAGACTTTACCCAATGGTGCGCCAGATGAAAAGTCCAATACACCCAAAACCCCAATTGGCAGGATAGTCAGCATCGAGGGTCGCACATTTCCTGTGAACACATTCTATCTCGACCAGCCAACCGAAGACTATGTCGAAAAAGCGGTCCAAACTGTCTTGGAGCTTCATTCTTCCGAAGGTGTAGGTGATATTCTAGTTTTCCTCACGGGACGGGACGAGATCGACAAAGCCGTTGACACGGTCCTTGAAAGTGCTGAACGCCTTGGCAAGGATACCAGAAAGCTCATGGCACTCCCTCTTTATGCAGGCCTCTCTAGTGAACTCCAAATGCTGATATTTGACAAAACACCGCCGGACACCCGTAAAGTCATTTTTGCCACAAACATTGCCGAGGCCTCGCTGACAGTAGACGGCATCGTGCATGTTATCGACTGTGGCTTTGCCAAGCAGCGGGTTTTCAACCCCAACACGCGAATTGAGACCCTCACAAGGGTCCCAATATCGAAGGCCTCGGCAGCTCAGCGTGCCGGTCGAGCGGGCCGTACTCAGCCTGGAAAGTGCTTCCGGCTATACACTGAGGCCTCTTTTGACGAGTTGCCTGAGTCTAACATCCCTGAGATTCAGCGCACGAACTTAGCCCCTATTGTTCTGCAATTGAAAGCGCTAGGAATTGACAATGTTGCCCGGTTTGACTTTCTGAGTCCGCCACCAGCCATACAAATGGCCGCTGCTCTTGAGCTTCTCCATGGACTGGCGGCACTTGACGACTGTGCGAAGTTAACCCGCCCTCTCGGTTTGCAAATGGCTGAACTATCACTGGATCCCATGACTGCGCGTGCGTTGCTGGCAGCCCCTGATTACGGCTGTCTGAGCGAAATGCTCACTATTGCAGCCATGACCTCCCTAGGTGGAAATGTCTGGATTGCGCTTGAAAACGAACGACGTGAAATGGAGGAAGTGCGTCGTCTTTTTGCGGCTGACGAGGGAGACCACTTAACTCTACTTAATGTCTATACAGCGTTTGTCACAGTCGGCAGAAGAGATTCCAAGTTCTGCCACTCGCACCGACTGAACTTTAAATCTCTAGTCAAGGCGATTAGTGTGCGCATTCAGCTCAAGCGTATGCTGGAGCAGTTTAATATCAGCGTGAATGAGCCCAGCTACCTCTCCGCCTTGATGACTTCTAGCAGTGTGTCGGACAATAGCGGGAGGAAAACTATTTCACTGCCATCACGACCATCAGCTGCCGAGGCCAAAGCCAAGAGCGAGAAGATTAGACGTTGCCTCACGGCAGGCTTCTTTGCCAATGCGGCCAAGATGCAGCCCGACGGCACTTTTCATAGTGTAACTGGATTAGTCTTTTACGCACACCCCAATTCACTCATGTTTGGACGGAAGGCGGACTGGGTGATTTTCCATGAGGTTCTTGAGACGTCCAATAAGACATACATCAGAGACGTCAGCAAAGTCGAAATGGATTGGCTGGTTCAAGCAGCACCAGGGTTTTATCAGGTCAAGGCAGCCAGTTGAGGTCAGGGACTAAGAATCCACCAAGGCCCATTTTCAATGGGGTGGAAAGAAGAACGGGCGTTGAATTGTACCGGCTTGCATGAAAACATCGATAAAATCAGGCTAGGTCTAGATTACGAGCAAACCGAAAATCCGAATTTCAACGAAGAAGCAAAGAATGGTGGTTCCGCCAGACCTAGCATACGTACACTTTTCTGTTACTTCTCTCAACGCCTACTCGGGAAACCGCCGAGCCTGTTACGTCGTGCCAGCAAAGTGCTACCCTGGCCTGACATTGCTTTGGCTAACCCTAATGCTATCTGCTGTGGCTGGATTCCTACATCTTGTCTAGCGCTCTGTCAGTTATGGCGTTGCATAGGAATATGCAATACTGGTAGGGCTAGTCCAAATTGGGCTTAGCGCCAGGAACAAGCAGTGGTGTCTGAGTTGTCTCATCCAACTATATTTGGGCTCAAAAGGACAAAAAAGGGTACTTGCTTGGAGCAAGGTGGTTATAAGTATTTTTATAATGCAATACTTTATGTGCACCGTTTGATGTATTACTTGTGTGTGAGTATTTATATACGCACTTGATTATCCCTTTGCTCTGCTATTTTCTTTTCTGGCGTGCTGAGAGTAACAGGATCTCTGCCGCCTGTGCAACTCCCAGCTTACGCATTACAGCAGCAACCACCCGTTTCTGTATGACAAGACAATACTTCTTTGTCTAACTAGAAAGCAATATTACAGTCAAAATACGTGCACGCACAAGATCCAGCCACACCAACAGCAGTAGGTAGTGAGGATAGCGAAGGCGGATGTTTCATTTCCCACTAGAAACTGATGCCCCTTGTTATCGCTTCGTTGCTTCATTTCGGTAGAGAAGCAGAACAAGGGGTCAATGGGGCCTTTTCATCATTGCCAAAACCCTTACCAAGGCTCTTCTTTTAGCCAAGTTGCAGACCCTAGATCCCCCCCTTTCTCTGCACTCTAGGACGAGCGGTTTTGATTTCATTTGGTCTTTTTATTATCAGAGTACACCTGCATCACTATAGCATGTTTCTGGCCCTCCTGAGCCGCACCGCCACTTTATCCCTGTCATACAAGGGGACAAGAGAAAGAGCATATAGGCACGTACAGGAGAGAATGAGAGACAGACAACATGGAAAAAACAGACCAAGGGGAATTCGAAGCAAGCTGGCGTCGGGCTGAGGATCCAGAAGGCCACCCCCTATAAGCTTTTTGGAGTTCAGTCACAAGAATGGAGAAGACGTCTTTAATCTCACTCACTCGGATAGAGGCAATAGGTACGACAGACTCCCATAAAGACAGAGAGGAAAAGAAAACCAAAAAACCGCTCATATGAATGAGTGGGTGGAGCTAGAGGATCCAGGCTAAACGAGAGAACCAGAGAGGATCATAGACCATAGGCCAATAGCTCCGGAAAGTCGCGACAGCATTCAGATGAGAAGTAATGCTCCGAAAACATAGTGCACAATGCACCGACTATGCTATGAAACAAGTTGCTGGAGGGGTTGTGTCAGAAACAGGAGGAAGTTGAATATGAATATATGAGGACCAGGCCTAAATAAAAAAAGTTACAGCGGTGCGCAAGAGAGCTGGTTTGGAGCTAGCAGACTGCGATCTTTATGTATAGCCAAATAAGTTGATTGCCTTCTTTTGAGTAGCACTAATGAATGGCCGAAACACAGGCCGTTGATATAGCTGAGCTAATGGGGGCCTGGTTTTGGATTTTTTATTACAGCATAACAAATTAGTGAGAGTAGTGTCTAGGAGAGGGAGCGTGTAGCGCCTTGCTGTCGTGCTACTAATGGCGTTTTTGTTTTGCCTTTTTGCTAGAACTCAAGAAAGAGCCTAGGAGAGACGGGACGATGCATGATGATATTGGCTGTGTGCATAGAAGCTGGTAGAAAAGGCCCTTGAGTCCGTCGAAGCAAAAGCCGAATAGACATGAAAAGTCCTCAGCGTAAACCGCAAGCAGGGCACGAGTTCAATGATGGCCAAGGCCCATGGAGTACATGTTTGTGTGCCTGGGTTGTTTCCTAATCTAATCTTGCGCCCCGGCTTTTCCGCGTCTAGAAGCGTATCCTCTCTGCAAAATTTAGCGTGAAAGTGGCATATTGGTTGCCCATAGCAGAAGCCCATGCTCAGCAGAACTGCTCATGGCTTTTCGGATGGGGATGATAAAGACCGATAGCCTTGGAATTAGAAAGAGCTACAAACACGGTCGCAAGTGACAACAGTGGGCTAGGTGCTGAACTATTTATTGCCTATCCCCTTGTACCCTTGCTGGTCCCTGTTGGTCCCTGATTGTGCCTGTGTTGCTTTGTTATCTACCTGTTCCTCTTTCCCTGCTTCTTTATTTGGCAGGCTCTTCCCTCCTTGATCCGCCAAAGTCATAGGGATAGAAGCAGCTGCCTTGCGCTGGCTATCCAATAAACAAGCCTCTTGTGTTGCACCTTCTGTTTCTGCTGCAGCAATTACTCTAAGTTGCTGGAGTTGTGCCCCTTCCATGGGTGTTATCGCCAATCCTTTCTCCTTGACTGCAAATCCCTCCCTTTCTCTTCCCTTTTCTTCTTTTCGTTCTCTTCTTATTTTCTTTTCTTCTCTCCTTGACATTGCCACTCACCGTCTTCATCGTCTTTGCACGTACTTTCCTTTCCTTTTTTTTCTTTTTTGTCAAGCATCACTGCACAACATCACCATAGGCCTTGACTTCAGGCTTGCCGCTCATTTTTATATCTTGTGCGTGTGCAGTTTTGCCTCTTTCCCTTCTTCACGACGATCTAGTCGCCCTCCAACCTCCAGTCATTCATTCCTTTCTCAACTCGCGTGCATAGCCTCTAGTTGAAGCGCATTCTTCCAAAGGGCCAACCGAAAAGTCTCGACCTCGATCTTGACCTAGCCCTCACTGCACTGTCACGATACATCGCTTTTGTACAAGAATCTAGGGCTCTTGATACTTTGCCGACTCATCCACTTCATTCTTGTCAATGCCGATTGCTATCCTGCTTTCCTTAATCTCCAACCCAATCACGACGTCGACCGTCTAAGCTAATACAAATACAAGAAGAAACCAAACGCGGATACGCACGTTCTGTCTTTCCCAGCGACATTTGCTCCCCAGGAAATTGCCTTTGCATCGTTCACGACTTTTTTCTTGTTCCAAAGCCAACAAGATAATGTTAACAGTATCTTGAAAGACACTCTCGTTGATACATTCTTTTTGATTTTCTTTATTCGCCAACGACTTGCACGACACGACAGTCATACGCAAAAAACCCATAATAGACTGATACACTTTCGTTCAAGAAAAAGACTCATGGTTCATCCGACTTTTGGCGGCGAGACTTATCGTCTCGGTCCCCGTGTCCCATTATTCGACAAAGATGGCATCCCGATTTCCAGCCATGTCCTCTTCGAGTCTGCTCCTCAAATTAATGCTAGAGATAGCAGTGGCTCGGACTCTATCTGCGACGGGAATAACAAATCGAGTTATTGTGAAAAGCCCTACCAAACCAAGAATCTCAGACTCCCTATTGCTCTCGGTATAGCGTAAGTTTTCACCTAGAATATGGATTACAACCGAAACCGTTGCTTTTCTAACGTCTCCCACAGAGTGCCGCTCGTATGTGCTGCTATTGCCTGTGTCTGGTTCTGGAATAAGAACAGACTCCGTGAAAGACGCGAGGATCAAGATGCGGCTGCCTTGGACTTTGATTACGGCATGGAAAATGGCACTAAAAACTCCAAGAACGGCGCCACTCCCAGTGCTGGAGGTACTGGCGAAAAGGGAGGCTTGCATCGTGGTCAAATTTCCATGGACATGAACCTGTCTTCACCTTACCTTTTGCCCCCCAAGATTCATGAGTCCCGCGAGTCCCTCAACTCTCTTACTCGCACTATTGATACTGAGGCTGACCCGTACCGTCCCGTCACCCAGTATACAAACAGCGATGTTGGCTCTCTTCGGTCCTACCGTCGTGATCCTAACGATGCTGCTTCTCTCTATGCCCCTTCTACGCGTCGCAACACTCGAATGAGCAACATGCCTGCCACGCCATCTGCTGTTGTCACCAAGGACCCTTTTGACATTCCTCCTACGCCTCACTCAGCCAAATTGAACCACCGCTCATCCCAGAACACCACTGGAACACCTCCTGAAAATCCCTTTGCTTCGCCCCATGATGAGAATCACGCTGCCCAAAAGAAGGCTTCTACACCTTACCCTGATGACAACGGTAAAGACACGGGTCTTGATTTTGGTCTTCCTAAAGACATCCAGGAGCCTCCTGCCGCAATGGTGCATGGTGATCAGGGCAACAGCAGCAATGGCTCTTGGGAGTTGGCTGCCGCCAATGGTGCTTCCAGTTATGATATGCCTGAGCATTCCCACCACTTGGCCGTTGAACTTCCCAACCAGCCCGCATCTTCTGATGGTGGCAACCAAGCCTCGGCTCAGCTTTCGATCACTATCCCTCCTGCGTCCGTTGGAACTGTTAGCCACGATATCCCACAGGTTGCTGTGCCCTACCCTGAAGATGACAACACTACTCAGCCTACATACCCTGATGACATGTATGACGATGAGCCCCGTGGTCGTATTGTCCGCCGATCCATTGATCTTGGTGCTGGCGGTAACGATGGTGGTCTTCTGTCTGCTCCTGCCAATGAGAAAAAGAGAATCTCTATTGGATTCCGTCCACTGCCTCCGGATGAGATTATGGACAATGAAGACCCAGAGTACCGTGCCAACCGCATTCGTTCTTTCTATAAGGAGTACTTCGAGGATTACACTAGAGGTGGTGATGCCCCCGATGTTCCGTCGCTTCCTCGTCAGTACCAGAACGGTGGTGGAAATTACTATGAAGACTACGATCCTTCGTATCTTGGAGACACTTACTTGGATACCAAGACGAATGCTTTTGTCATGCCCTATGCCCAGCCTGTCACTCGTCGTGCTATGACCCCTCCCCCAACTCGTGGCCCCCAGATGCGAGGTCCTCCTCGCTTCCGTACGGACTCTGCTCTAGGACCTCGGTCTGGGTCTTCGGCCTCTCAGATGAGACCTGGGTCTTCTGCTTCGGCCAGACCTAGAAAGAGAGGCCCTCCCCCTGCTGCCCTATCTACCCTACCCAACCCCGCTAAACTTGGTAGCGATACCCTTACTCTTCTCAGTGCAACCGACTTTGCTCCTCCGTCGAGTATGGCCGATCGTGTTGCTGGAAGATCACAGAGCCCGACTCTAGAGAAGATTCAGTATGCCCCGAAGATACCCGTCTCGACACCTATTATCGGCGCGTTTGATGAACTGGCGTCGGTGCCTAGCCCTCATATGCTTAAGAGCTCAGTGACTATCAGCAATCTGGACTTTGCGCCGCCGCGGAGATTCAAGGACCAAGACGACATGAGTGATGCCGGCAGTATCCGCAGTAACCGTAGTGGTCTGTCAGCTGTTCAAACCCAGGCGATCCGCTCAGGCGCTGGACGAGTCAGCAAGCTTCCTGAAGACATGGTTTTTACGCCGACGGACATGTCATCAGCCCTCAAACCTTCATGGGGCATGCGGCCGTAGATGACGATGCAACGTTGAAACATGCCAACCTGAACAAAGTAGACATTTGATTGTTCCTTTTCTGATTCATATTCCCCCTTTTGTTTTTGGTTATTTCTTTTCGTTTTCCGTTGTCCTGTATATACGGCGGCATGAGGCTCGGTTGTTATTTTCTTTTTCTCATCTTCATACCTCCCCCTTCCCCCCTTGAGCCTTGGTATTGCGAGAGCTAAAACATGTTGACCAGATGGGAATCTTTGGTCTCCACGCTCGTCCCTCTGTGTCTTCTTTCCTTGTTTCCTCCTTATTACCTTACTCAGTTCCTGGGCCTTAACGTCTTACGCATACTTGTCGTCTAATACTAAGTCTAGCCGTCTTCATTGCCATTGGAAGGGGAAAACGATCCTCATCCAAGGGGATCCTCTTTTTATAGTTTTCTTTTACTTCAGTCTTGTTGGGAGCACGGCGCATGTGTTGTTTTCTGTCCTTCTTATTACCAAATCAGCCACCTATTATTTTCCTCAGCGCTCCGCTGTTTTTCTATCTAGCTTGGGCGAGTCGCGTCCTTCTATCTTATACATTTAGTCTTCCATTTTATCTTTTGATACCTCGCCGTGTTTAGTAACTCATATACTTTGTTCAAGTCCTTCCCCTTCGCCACTGTCGATCGGGTGAGACAACAAAAAAGAACAAGGAAGTAAAAAGAATGCAACAACTAAGTCATGCCAGATATATCGTGAACTCCCCGCGGGACTCGAACCCGCAACCTTCAGATTAGAAGTCTGACGCCCTACCATTGGGCTAGGGGAGCTGCTCAGCCAAGCTCAACGGGAATAATCGGTGCAAATAGCGTACAACAACAACAAAAAAAAAAAAAAAAAAGGGGCCTCAACCTTCCCTCCTACAACCCTCGGGATGGCACCTTTGAGGTCGGCCGTCCATCCCCTCGACAAAAGACAAAATCTCCCATTTGTTGAGGGTTGAACGAGAACAGTGTATGCCACTGATGCACT
>JAXCEX010000326.1:0-19536 GCA_038382965.1 Ceratocystis huliohia
CAGTGCATCAGTGGCATACACTGTTCTCGTTCAACCCTCAACAAATGGGAGATTTTGTCTTTTGTCGAGGGGATGGACGGCCGACCTCAAAGGTGCCATCCCGAGGGTTGTAGGAGGGAAGGTTGTTGCGGAATCCGGATCACCAAGAATTTTGTCCCTTATAATATTTATTAAACGCACCTCAAAGTGTTCAGGACCGATGGTGTAGTTGGTTATCACGTTTGTCTAACAATCATCCATTTGATTGGACACAAAAGGTCGGCGGTTCAAGTCCGCCTCGGTTCAACTTTTTTAGTCCATCATGTTTAACCCTAACCCTATATAACTTCTGTGCATCGTCAATTGACATCCAATTTTTAGACGCGACCATATTTACGTATCTTGATTTATCAACATACGCCTTCTAGCCTTGTACATAGCGCGCTGTATGAATAACGAACACACAAACTACGCGAGGCTATATCTAATGAGAAACTTATCACAACGACCAATATTTCCCTCCTAGCATACCACCATATTTCCGCACAATGCCTCGCAGTACGTCATTTTCTTTTCCTGTTTTCTTTCCTCGCTCGACCAAATCTGCCTTTTGCGCATTATGTCTGCCCTACCAACAATCTCTACAGCTATGCGACAATACTTCCTTTCGCAGGCCTCTGTTGCCTATGTGGTACGGCTATATCACGCTTGCTCACATCGCATCCAGCCTACTGCACCATAAACAACACCATTTGCGCAAATGGAGATATGGACACAACTGCTAATATACTACCACTCAAACTAGCTATCAACGATACCGATTCCAACGACGGCTTTGCTGCCACCCGTCCACGCTCCGCCAGTAGGTCTACCACCAAGTATTCCAGATCTCGCGAAGGGTCCGGAGGCTATGCCTCCGAGGAAGAGGGAGTCCCTAAGCGTCCGAACGGTCGAGGGAAAAAAGCGGACATGGACATGGAGCCAGAGCGCGATGAGAGAGAAGGCGACGAGGGTGAGGCCGAAAGTGAAGAGTTAGCTGATGACGAGTGAGTTGGCCTGTCTATTTAAGATATGGAACACTTTGGCCGAGAACTGAGTCGTAGTCGCTGACTTGCTACTGGTATAGATTCATCGTCGAGAAAATTTTGGACCACATGGTTGACCAGGGCGTCGTAAAGTTCCGGGTAAAATGGGAAGGTTATGATGATGAAGAGGACATTACATGGGAGCCAGAAGGCACACTGAGGTAAACCCACCCACCTTTGCACAGTATACTTGCCCCTACTGATTTGTGGACCGCAACTAACTACTTTATCGCAAACCCCCCTCCGTATATCAACAGAGAGGGCGCTGAAGTGATACTAGAAGAATACTTGGCCTCGTACGGTGGGATCAAGAAAATCATCAGCGAAGCGAACGATGTAGCCAAAAATAAGAAGCGCAACCGCCGGTCAACGACAGCAGCGAAGGTTGAAAAGCCGCCGAAACGCGCGCGAAAAGAACATCCACTAGAGACGCCAGCACCAGCGCCTCTCCGCGAGAAGCAATGGAGACCACCAAATGGCTCGTGGGAAGATCATATTGAGACTATCGACGTATGCGATGAGGCCGATGCTGATACCGGAAAATCTAGGCTGGTCGTATATTTGAATTGGAAAAATGGGCGCAAGACAAAACACAATACCGAAATGGTGTATAAGCGGTGCCCACAGAAGGTAGGCGGCTTCTTTACATTGCCTTGTCCGAAGCGAACATTGCCTGTTTTCTCTACTAGACAAATGCTGACTTCCCCTTTTCCCTGCCGGACTAGATGCTGCGTTTCTACGAGAATCACGTTCGTATCCTCAAGACTAACAGTGATAATGAGTGACCCACGGCGTCCTTGTCTTTATAATCTTTGTTTTTGTTTTCTTCTTCTATTTTGTCTTTATTTATACTCGAGGCTTTTTCTTGGTTCTTTTACCTTTTATGGGAAAGAAAACCTTATAGAACTTTTCACGCGCCGTGCGCTACACATTCTTAATTATGCTGTGCTTTTAACCACCCACTCGTTACCTGGGGGGCTTGAGCTCTTTCTACGCTAAAGACTCTATAGGTCTTGAAACTTCGAGTCTCCTAATGGCTACCCTAGCGGCTGATAAACGGTTCATTTGTAGTGACCAACTGGTCACCAACGGACTTGGACTCTTGGGTGGTGCAGAGCCTCTTGTACTCTTCCCTGGGGCTGATGCCCCTTGAGTCTAGTCCTCTAGTTTCACTGGCTTGGTGGTCTTGGGATCGCAGCAATGCTCTAAGAAGCAACGCAAGCTACCGCGATCTGTGCCGTTGCTCAGGATCTGGCAGCTAGGCAATAGAAGCAAATCCAGGATCCCTGCACATGCTGATAACGTCGATTATTTCGTATCAAGTCTCGAAGGCCGAGTGCTCCGACTTTACCGAGTCTGGCTGGATCCCGGATCGGGGATGTTGGCGACAGGACCTTGTGCTCTGGCCGGGTAAACATCAGTTAGTTTGGCTGCTGGAGTTGGCTTTGCGGAGGATCTTGCTGGAATATCCTGTCAGGGCTATGTAGTTTGTCTTGCTTGTTCTTGCGGAGCTTGCCAAGGGAGGGTGGTGGGCTCTTGAAGGGCAGTATCTAGACGGAGCAATTCAGGCAAGAGGTACTAAACAGTCCCGCCAGGCATTTTGCTGGGTATGATGGGGCAAGTTTAGTAAGGTAGCATAAATCTAACATGAAGCCAAGTCCCTCGATCGTGTCTTTGATGCATTTTTGGATATGGGTGGCTGAGTTAGTGACCCCGAATGTGCTACTGAATATGCCAAGGCTGCTCTTTGATGCAACGAGTCTTGAGTCAACTAGTGCCTGGCGAACTGATGGATGCATTCACCTACTCAGGGTTTTGTCCTGCACATTGCGCTCCTGGATAAGGTTGCCGAGGAGCTTTTCATTGGTACGGGCGCCGTATAAGCCTATAAATGGTATTGACCAATATGTTTCGGTTTCGGTTTAGTGTCTTGAGCATCGCGAATGCTGGGTTGTGTTTGGACTTGGAGAGGTAGGAGGAGGCAAGGGGAATCAACCTAGATGGCGGGAATCCCTACTACGATTTATACCTTGAGTTTCAAATAGTCTAGCTTCAATGCATTTTACCATGTACCCCTTTCAAAGCTATAAGCCAACGCAAGCTGAAGGTCGTAGTCTTTTTCAAAACAGGACATGTAGGCCAGGGAAATCAATGTCATGGGGCTTGCTAGACTTATGAGAGAACTAGTGACACTTGCAAGAGAGACGCTGCTAAAGAAATAGGTATTGGCGCACAAAGAAAAAGGAACACGAGAAGATTTGTATTTGTAACTTTGGTGTGTAACATTACCGGATACCAGCTCGAATAGCTCAGCAAGCAAAGCGGTTGCCGCAGTTCTTGTCTTATTTTGTTGTCCTTGGTCAGAGATATTGAACTTGGGCCTGTTTAACGATAAGCGCCAACAACCAAGATTGAACGGGACCGGGTTGGGTGCCGGACGGGATTGGCCCTCTGCAGGACTAACCACGGATCTTAGG
The DNA here is from genome assembly GCA_038382965.1 of Ceratocystis huliohia. Taxonomy (NCBI): domain Eukaryota; kingdom Fungi; phylum Ascomycota; class Sordariomycetes; order Microascales; family Ceratocystidaceae; genus Ceratocystis; species Ceratocystis huliohia. Next base: position 3,542 of record JAXCEX010000326.1, read on the forward strand.
CTTGGGAAGCGCGTATGCTTCCAGGCAAGCTTGTTGTTCACCTTATTCATTTTTTCTAAGGGGCTTTTCACAAACCTCTATGATAGTCTTGTAGCGTTTCCTATGCATTCCCACGAATGACTGGAGTCCTTCGGTTTGCCTCAGTTTAGAATTTGGCACTTGGCACTTTGTCTCAACGCCCTCATGGCTGAACCGGATGTCGTGCTGCTTGGAATCGCCGTGTCTAGAGTGTGCTGCTACTACTCTAACAACGGAATCTCAGTGTAACCCTTTTATCTAGTTCATGTTGAGTGGGTTTGGGGCCCAAAAAACCGACCTTTTGTTTGTTTGTTTGTTTGTTCTATTTAACGTCTACCTACTAGTTATTACATAGCAATACGACGGCATGATCTGGACGGAAAAGGGGCAAGGAGATGTCGTCCCCCGACACCTCTTCCGGGCAGTCAGCATTTGCAGGTGTGCACGAGGTTCAGAAGCCTTTCATGACCATCAAGGGTCCGGTATGAGCACCGAAAGGTTCTTCGACTCGGCTTTTCCCCGCGAGATGTTCCAGGATTGGTTACCTGGTGTTTTTGGCCTGCGGCCCCGTCCATATGTCGAGAAGTCCAAGAGGCCAACGGCTGTCGGCACGAAAGGCCTGTATGGCATGGAAGAAAAAAAATAAAAAAAAACTGACCGGATATCGTAGTTCCTTTTTATGATGCCGTAACGGACGATTTGCCAGATCAATGGCACCGGCAAGATGGCCGAGTTGGTTATGGCGTCAGGTTAAGGTCGTTCCTTAACGCAAGTTTCCTGATGGAGAAATCCGCCTGGGTTCGAGTCCCAGTCTTGTCACCATTTCTTTTTGCAGTTTCCACCTTCGGAGTCTGTGGTCATACTGCCGTCCTACCTCTGCTGGCAGCCAACAGAAAAGACTTCATACATCATCAGCTTAAATTTTTAGATGGCTAATGCTACTTAGACCCTGCTCTTCACCGCCTTTGGCAGTAAGAAGAATCTGACTAATAACGGAATGGTACTCTCTCACTCCGTTAGAGTTCGTGATGATAGCTTCTTCATGATAGATCGCGTTGTTGGGATAATGAGGGTTAGAGCTACTTCATTTGCCCCTTGCTTGGCATTAGCTACTTAGTGCTACTCTCATCGAAGCCTTTCTTTATACTATTAGTGCCTTTCGCCACATGGCTTTGAGCCTATGCTAGGTGTGAGATAAACTACTTGTGGCTCATCTGGTGCTGAAAGCAGAGAAGAGCATAGTACGGCTCAAATCGGGGTTTCACTGCCCTTGATTCAAAATTTGTCATGCGAGGCAATACTTGCATGAATCTAGATTCTTGGGGCCTACAGCATGTATTACTTGTCTGACATTCCTTCAAATAGCTTGGCCATTGCTATTCGGAATGAGACGTTGGTGTGTTGCAGTGTACGCCAATCCAATCTTGACTTGTCTCTTACTAAATAAATAGAAGCCTCTAGGAGACGACCGAACTAGGAGGCTTGGCCAAATCATTCAATAGCAAGATTATCCAAGGCTTGATGGTTTTAGTTGCCATTCCTAGAGCAGTAGCTTTAGTAGTAGATGTAATGATGTTTTCAGGAAACACAGACTCTTCATTAGTAAGTTGGTGGTGTAGAAATTCCCTTCTTTTTCAAAAGAGTTAGTTAGCATATGAAGTTTTCCTCTGTGCTACCGTGGCTCAGGCTATCACGCATTGTGTTACCTTACTCTAATGTAGGTAGGCAGTGTATTGTTTATGCTTGTTCTACTAGGCTAGGTAGGGGCTAGGTACCACGTCTTGGCTGCGTCAATCCATGTCTTTTCTTTGGGGACTGCTATATAGATCTTGCTGGCGTGGCACAAATGGTGGCCCGGGCCAGAAGCTCTTTAATGATGGCCTTCCTTGTAAAATCGGTTGTCCGATAAATGCTCTATCTGAGCCCATAATACCTACGTGGTTTCATGTCGCTGGCGTGGTTCGTTGTTGTACTTTGTGTGTCTGTGAGACCAATAGACTTACATTGTTTTAGATCCGCATTAAATCTACTTCTTAGACGCTGCCGGGACAGATAAAAGGTCTACATAGCGTGAACAATGGTTGCAAGATACTAGCCATAACAGAAAGTTGGTGCTAGATATCATAGCAACTGTCTACTAAATAAGTATGCTAGTATTTACTAAAAGTCCTGTCGCTGAAATGAGTCTAATTTTATGTTCGCCATGATAACCTTAGGTCTTTTTGAGCGCCATATCTCAGCTTATAAAGCTTTGACGCTACATTGAGTCGCGCTGTTCGAAAAAGGGCCACCTCGCTATCTATGTAGTTGGAAGCCCACTCTAGATTCTTAGCTAACCGGCAACACCTGTGACATTCTGCATAGCCGTCAAGTGCCTGATAAATCTGGACGTTCAGCTCTACTAGTGGCTCGATAAGAGGGCTGTTTGGTGCTCAGGGAGTGTTCGTAGATGATATGGCGAGCTCAGACTGCGGGTTGGAGCATTTTCATCACTTGATCGAATCGTGTAAGCACAACGCAAATCCGTTTAACGGCCGATGCAAGCCCACTGCCTGGACACACCAAAATGACTTGTAAGTTGTAGCATATAGGCCAGAGTCCGTCCCAGACAAGCATCTTGTAGCCATGGCCTCAAGGAATAGTATCAAGCAAAAAAAAGTGGCCCATTGTGGACTAAGAGGGTAGTCAAGGACTGGCAGACTTACTGCAACAGTGCATGTCTCTGTGGGTATCTATGTTTTTGCGATTGATCGTGTTTCCAGGCATGAGCGAAGGCCAAGGCCATAGAAGTCTAAATTCCCATGGTTCCCATCCAGTGCTGTGTTATTAAGAAGGTCATACATAGGTGGTCAATTCACACTGCCCAGCTGCCGGCCTATTTGCAGATCGATACTGGCAACTATCAAAGCAAAAAGCCGGTAAATTTTCTTAAGGCCGCTGCTCTGAGCACACTAGTGCAGGAGTCGTGATCAATGCAATGGTATGAACAGGCCTAAGAACACCACAGCCCCGGTCCGGGGCAAGTCGGGGATAGTTCTAGAACATAAGAGTTCGCATGGTCCAGAAACCGACGACCCATTGAATACGCCGAGTCCAGGGATGGGCCGGATATAACACATCAACCATTTTATAAGTGAGTCCATACTTGCTGTATTGTGTTTTCTTTTCTGTAGAGAACGGTGGTAACGAGGTCTCATTGTGGTGCGTCCCGGTTTCTATCTGGGAGCGTCCCCAGCAGGTCTATATGGGCTTCTATGCAGTATCCTCTCAAGACATGTTAATATTGGGATCTGTATAGTCAGCTATATTGGCTCCAGTTTTGCAAGTGGTGTAAAAAGAGTTTGAACTAGCTGGAGTATGGGTATCACCCGCGATATACAAGTGACCATGAATGCCAGACAAAAGGAGATCGCTAGACATCTCTTTCCCTTGGATGGAATGATTGTAAGGAAAACCAGAAACTTGAGGAAATGTGATAGGACCCCACAAACCTGTCAAACTGAGGTTGTAAACTTGTACTATGTCGATACAACTAACTTCGTATATCACCTTTCTATCCACCATGTTTTAAGCATGGCCAAGAATAAGCCTACTTCATGAAAGATCTTGACTGCCTAATTTCCTCCATTTAAAGTTCAATATCAAAAAAATCTAGAGCTTCACAATAACCAAACATGCTACATATATGCTTGAATATGATAACGTAATTTTATTTAAAAGAGCAAAGCTCTGGCCGAGTAGTAAATATCCTAGGCCGGTGAAAAGAAAGCGTATGGGCTAGAAGACGTAGCCTGGCCTCCGGTGACCCCTTGACTAGGCAACTTCATCATGCTAACTAAGCACTCGCATTACCTCCAGCTAGTTGCGGGCCGGGCAGTAACTATCATCAACATGGCTAGGCATACCATTCACGAGGCACCAGCAATCGCCGTGAATCCATTGGCACTCCGTATGGGTTGGACCCCTAGCAGCAAGCTTCTCGTTGGTGCTGGCTGCGTTGCCAGTAGCAGCTGCGACAGTGTTGCCTGCGAAGGCGAGGAGGAGGGTAACAGCCCAGGGTTGCATTGTTTTTGGTTCTTGGTAGAGCCGGTAGATCCGCAAGGTAGAAAGAGATTGAGAAAAAGCGAGGATTGTGAGTAGAAGATGGGAGAAGCAAAGTTTCAAGAAACTGTAGGTAGAAGTAGTGCTTTCGAGATAAGAAACCGATGTAGGCCTGAGTAGTCTGGAAAAGAAGCTGTGTATCAAGCGGGAAGAAGAGCCCTTTTATATACATGTCTAGAAGACTCGCAAGCAAGCTAAACTAATGCTTTTACATCACAGGATCCATATCGAGTGAGTGCTCCACTACAACACAACCCCCAACGGGCCCATGTGAGCCTGTACATGGAGCTCGAATGGCTTACATTGTCAACTTATTTTTGACTGTGTTGTAGAGCCTACAGAACCATTTAGCGCAAGGGTGCCCATTACTTGATAACATTGGTATTGGCCCCTGAGAGGAAGCACCGACTTTGTTCTCTTAGCCGGCAATAAGAAAGTGCTTTGATCCAGACACTTGAAAACTTGCAGGCGGCATATAAGCCTACGGCATGGCATCTCTACGCCATTAACTCATCTTGCCAACTAACCCTTGCCCTCCATGCATAAGTACCGTTGGCTCTGCCCCCCTCCATCTAGTTTGTGTTGCTGGTAGCATCAGCCTCTTGCAAAGACACATACATGTATAGATAGTAGATATTTAAGGGGAGAATGAGCTTCATCCGTAGTAGACAAAAGTACTCTGTGTATTGATAGGCCAGCTTATACTCAATGCCCATCTACCCTTGTTTCAAGCCTACTAGTCAACCCAAAGTTAGCCATGTATAAAATGGGGGACGCCGTCTTCCTATGAGGTAGCATGGGCCCTTTGGGGGCGGCCCTGACAAACCTTAGAGGCGATATTATATCAATACTAGAAATAAGAGCCCGGCTCACAAGATTCCAACCACAATAAGCATAAGATAACAAGCACATTATATACTGTCAAAGCAAACCAAGTCTAAATCTCAACCGCTTTTGCCTCTACACCGTCTCATTCTCGGGCCGCACGTATGCCGATACTAGTCCACGCATGTCTCGACCCTGGAGGTGCGATGACTTCTTCAACTGCTTCGTTTCTTTTTATCAAAGGACAAATAACTATTCATAATCAGCACAGCTAAGAAGCATGCCCACATATGAATACTGTAATAGAATTACGAAATACTATGTATACACAATATGGAAAGGCATCATTGAACCAGCCCTTATCTTGGTTGCCTATAGTTTCAGGCTGCAGAATCTGGCTTCTAGTTACTCTAGCATATCTAGATTCTGATTTAACTCGCGCTTCCCAAGCCTAGCAATCAATCTTCGTCGCGTAAAGCTCGGGAATGCAAGCGCCGTCTTAATTACCGCCATCGCTTCCATGATCTCAGCGGGACATGTGAGCAGCAAAGCCTATTCTATGAAATACATTATGGCAATTCTCAAGCGTCTTTGCCATCTGTATCTTTTTAGAAGACACGGATCATGGGTACTGTAGCTTACAAACGTGGGCTCATTCACACCGCTATCGATATCGACGTGCCGCGCATAGCTTGATCTCAGGCTAGGTGTGTCCGATGCCTGCTAGTCTTTCTTTAGTCAGGCAAACCTGCATGTTTGGGAATTATAGCCTATTATAGCGATATTCTTAGGCGCGCCCTCAAAATCACTGTAACCATAGCGTCTAATCATGGTGGTAGAAGCGCCATTGTTGGGGGCCAAACAGGTTTTATGTATATCAGAACCAAGAGATTAAGTGGGTAGGAAAACTTGCTCATTAAACAACACGCAACTGGCCCTCGCGCTTCATGTCTCGCAGCCATCCATGTTCTCTCACAGACTAGCTGTGCAGTTGATCTTGCGAGACCTACCTAGCAGATTCTAGAAGGGAGCGGCGGACACCAAAGACTTCTACGCATCAGACCTCAAGTCCGTCACGGCGTAGAACTATCTTGCGCATCTACACCATATAGGCTAACAAGCTCCAAGCACGTAAATATATATACGTTAATGCATGCGACATGCTTTCTCCAACGGTCAACATAGAAACCCGAGTAAAAATATAATGCTTAAATCTATTAAGACTGGTAGCTAACAAGCACTTGAGCTATGACCTGTCTTGCCACATATCCTACACTACCTTCCCTTCGCCATTACCGACCTTCCTCTTCCTCGAACGTCACTCCTCGGCAATTCAGCCATAACCTACGTAATAATATAATTCTCTTCAATCCCATCCCTTCCTTCATCCTCAGTCACCTTTCGTCCATCCCGCAGCTCATGTTTCTTTTGCTCTGCGCCTTTTGCTTTAGTCTCAATCGCCTGTTGAAGACCCTAGACCTCGACTTTAACAGGGCATCCTAAAGCACTATTGCTTTTGTTCCCTTTAAAAGTGGCTCAAAGCCCCTCAATAGTTGGCGGCAGAGAGCACCCCCGACATTGTCTTGTATTCGGACTGCGGGCTGGCCTCAAACACCGTCTTCACCCCTTTTGAGTCTCAAGGGTCGGGGGAAGCCAGCCTCTTCCCGCCCGTCGCTGTTGGAGTTCGTAGCTGCACATCAAGCTTCGATATATGATACTTCTAGGCGAGCAATTCCCAGCCCCCCCTTCAACATTAATTTTGGTCATAGGAACTCTATGGGCAGCATAAAACGCTAGGGAAAACTCAGTCTTAGAAACGCAGGTCATTGGGCGCCTGACTAAATGCTTGGTTTCTCGACTGCATGCATCTTTAAGCGGCCCAAAGCACCCGACATCAAGGGACTAGAGTGAGTAGGTGTTATCAATGAAGCAGCATACCAGACGTAACAGCGCGATTGCCCCAGCAATATTCCTCCCAAGCCGGCCGATTAGTGATTTGCATGCCCACCAGGGATCAGGAGACGACAACGACTAGTTGACCGGGCTTTGGTGTGATGATTAGGGTGCCTGGGCTACTCAATGTCTGTATCATTGTTATCCCGGCCATACTAGGCCGTCTCAATAGCCCAATCCCCCGGGAGGCCGCTTTCTCGGTACCAACTAGCGAGGTGATATTGGCCTGTCACTACAGCCCAGCCTTCAGCATTGATCGCCTAGGCGACTACAGCCCATTGCCGGTTTCCTAGCCATGCTGACTTCGTCTTTCCTCGTCTTCCCAACCGTGCGGTGACCGTCCCACTTGCAATGACACCCACCATGAAGCTAGTCTTGTCAAAGCCGTATATGTTATATATTGGCCAGATTGGTACTACATTTGTCGATTGTGTTCTGCAAGAACTAAAGCCAATCGTAAGTAACGGTCGGATATTTGCATGTAGCTCTTTGAAGTCACGCTAACAAAAATGTCCCGCGTCTTAAGCTCTGGATGTCGCTTGGCCAAGTCATAAGCCCAGTGTTTGCCGTCAGGAGACGCGCTGCGCTCGGAGAGCAGTTGGTTGGCCATTTCTTCACCATAATCTAGCCGCGGGGGAAACCCTTGCGATTCCAAATCGAAAATGAACTAAACAATGGTAATTTCGTTGGCCGACATAGTTTAGGGAACCAATCGCATCGAAGTTGAATGCGACACTTCCAATGACGTACCTTCATCTTAGATACTCCATAGATGCTAGCAGCTTCTCGGACACTTGGTTCTGGATTGTCTTGAAGGGCTTGAAGCTCCAGGTGCTCCTCTAAAACTAGACTACACTGAAGGTTCTAGACACAAGCCGGCTTTCTACAACAGCAGTGCCCTCAAGCCAAAACTAGTTTGTTTGGGAGGCACGAACATATCCTGCGAACTGCATGTAGCACAGCATTCGCTATTTGTGGCCCAGACTCGGGATCGACATGCCGCGAGAGAGTTTCCTTTGGCTTGGTTAATTCCTGTAAAGACTGACGTTCTTGGTGGACGTTTTCGATGTTGTCCTTTCGAAGCAGTTACCGTAATGCGGACGCCATATCTGCCGATCAAATCGAAAACAAGAGGACGTGAAACAAACAGGCCACACCAACAGGTATGCCGGCATGATAGAGCAAATGACGCGCCATTCTGTGTCAACACTAGTTGGGAGTTGTCAAGTCTCATCACCAGGGCAGTTGAATATTAAGTCGTGTGCTATTCCGTACGCAAAACATACCATGCACCACCATCCTTTTGTCAGGCAAAATAAAACGCCGCCCACCAACACTCAACACTTTCATTTACACACCGCTCGACCAGAACGAAGATTATTTACACGCAGTTTCTTTTATTGAGTAGAGGATTGATTAAAACCCCTCGTTCTATTCTCAAACTGTTAAGTAGGACACTCGATATATATGGGTAGTAAGTAGTAAAGAAATATTACTGCCTCAATCCCTAGTTTCCTGACCGCTCTTTTCCAATAGTCTCTCACAGCACGATCAAAATGCCTTCATCGCAGCCCCGTTAGAAACATACGGAGGACGACGTGGCTGAATCTATATAGGATGTCGTCGAGAATAGCTTTTCACCATCTCAGGGTGGCCTAGTCAACGGCTATCCAGGAGCCAAGAAGGCAAATTGGCTCTCCGGCTTCTTCGTCAGGAGTCTCTAGGGTACGCCCCGTCCCACAATCAGATTCGTGCTTGCGTTATGGGCCTGCTAAGACAACCAGGCGACGAACCGAAATTAGGACGCAGCTGGGTAGCCAGATTCATTGATCTCCGCTCAGACCTTAAGACCAAAATTGGTAGACGTCAAGAAGCAATAGGTTCGACTCATTCATGCCTAAAGCTGCTTACTGGCACTTTGATATCAGGGAGGGTCAGTACGACTGGATTCAGCCTGAGAACACTATTAACGTTGATGAAGAAGGCATCACGATTAGTTTTAGCAAGCCTCTATTTCTTTTTTCAATAGTTTAAAACTGTCAGTAACCTAGGGCAGCCCGTACATGAACCCGTAGCGGTGCAAATAATCTGTTATGTAAGCTGAAAAAGGGTAACACATCGTAAATTGAAGACGCATTTCAACGTCCAGCAGCCTCTACAACATCAATTCAACTTATCGCACCTTTTCTCAGCTACAATGAACCCAATTGCCGTTCCTCGTTGTTTCCCTGATGATGTACTTCCTCCTGAAGGCGAGTTTCACTCACGGGAGGAACTACGTACAGCAATTAATGCTTGGGCTGCACCACGAGGCTATGCCTTTGTGGTCGGAAGATCCAGGCAGACTGTCAGTAGAAGAAATATAACTATCTTCAACTGTGACCGTGGAGCAGGGCGTCGTCCTTCCTCCCTAGCCTCGAAGAAACAACTGCGGAACACAACATCACGCCGTACAGGATGCCGCTTCTCTGTTCTAGCAAAGGAAAGTCTGTGTGGGACTACATGGAGTCTGAGGTATCGCCCTGGAGATATGTACTATTGGAGATACAGCCAAAGTAGAATTATTAAACTATTGAACAATACTATTGCGTGCCCTGCCATACCCAATGAACATACCCATTCTGATCAACACTCCAAATATGTATCCCTGATGCCTCAACTGCCCGGATATTTGGCATATTAGTAGTCATCCCTACGGCAGCTGTTGGCCATACCGTGCCTCGGACCGTGATACTCTGAGCACGATATAAAGCATCAAGAGTATAAAGCTGACTCTGAGTCCACATAGGAGAGACATCTGGAAGAGGGCGCTGTTGCTGTTGATGAACAACGTCATTGAGATACCTAATATGCCACACTCCATTAAGCTGATAACTCAATGGCAGCATCTGTGTAGTAATAGGATGCCCCTGAGGAGGATATTGTGTGCTTTGGACTCTTGCAAGTGCTTGGGGATCTGCATAGAGCTTGGTGGGAGAGGTTGGATCTGTTGGCAAGGTATTGTAAGCCATTGTCAGTAACCTAGGTCAGAATTACCAAGATATCTGACCCTGATCCAGCTCGGCTAAACGTTTGGGTTAACACCAGACATAGAGGACCTTCTTCCAAGGTCCATGTGTTTGGTCTAGACATAGTAGTGATGGACGTATAAATCGGTTGAGATCCGCTCTTCAAGCGAGACTTAGTTAGACAAGAATCACAATCAATCAATCTCTCATTTCTCTCCTTTCTTCACTCAAGGACATTCAGTACGTCCTCCTAATATTTACTGTTAAAAACTTGGCTGACTAGACTCTCTTCGTTAAAGCCGAATAACCTAGTGTTGGTCGGAAGCGCGAACCTGAAGCAGAAGGCTCTTCTCAAGGAACCACAAACTCACAATTGGACCTCATTCATCGAAGCTATTGCTGCTGATGGTCGCACCTTGACTCCTGACATAATATCCAAGGGTAAAGAATCCCAAAAACAGTGGGTGGACTGATGGCCACACCGGAGTTGAATGGCTTGGAAGAGTCTATTTGCTTCAAATCAAGCCCAACGACGAGTCTGATGTCAGATTGATCATTCCAGAGGGCCACGGGAGTCGTGCAACGGCACTATCTTTGTTTACCTGGCTAGATGTTGCTGCTAACCGAGCTAAGGACGAATGGATGGTTACGTGCTTTTTGAATGATATCTACTGTTGCTGCCTTCCAGCACATTGATCCCATGGACCCCAGCCATTAGATAGAGGAGTACTTGATGCCTCCCAAGCTGCATACCGCCGAGAACTGGGAAGTTCGCTTCCTCAACTAATTCTGCTCCAATGGATAAGGTCGGTTTCATCAGAGTATATACCAAGACTCGTGAAGTGGGAACGGCTAAGAAGAATATACCCCCTGGTTGGAGAGTTACTAGGAATTGGCCAATTCCTCGAGCCAAAGCTCTGAGAGGATAGGCCGAATGACAGTCCGAAGAAGACTCCAGAGTGGGCACCATATTTGGGGTCGGATGATGCGCCAAAAACTAGCCGCCACATTCTTGACCATGGGCTTAATAAAACACCAAATACGCAGAGACGGTGTAACGTTATGGCCCAATGGTTTGAGGCGCAGCAGCAGACGTTGGCGGCGTGTGCCATGAGAATTGCTGGTCTGGAGGAGGGACTGGCTCGTCTAAAAAGAGAGAAGAGGAAGGCTATGCCTTATTCCAATAAGCGCTTCATGGCTCTAAGCGAAGCTCTAGCGGCTGGAGAAGACATGCCCGAAAAATAAAGTGAAAATAAGCTTGTTGTGGTCAATGACAGCTCTTCGGATGAGTCAGGGTCAGAATCGGAGGCTGCTTCGTTTATTGGAGGTAGAGAGAAAGGCATGCCACCTCAACGAGCCATTCGATTTGAGAGACTAGCTGAAAGTCTTTGAATATATCAATTGCAAGTTTAAATCAGGCAACCGTTTGCAAATAACCCCTACCTTGGCCGAATCCTGGGCAAGTGAGATAGCAGAGTTTTGGTGGTGGTGTGTTTCTTTTCTGCTTGACGAAAGGGCGGGTAGTGGTGCACGGTACTAGTACGATACAGTGCCCAGCTTGACATGCTTTCTGCTGGATCGGAGCGAGTTTGAGATTGCTGCATCTATGCCGCGAGGCAGGCCAGACAAGAATATTGCGTAGCCTGTCTTGAAGTCCTCCTTGTATCAAACTAGGAGCATCTGTCTTCACCATCACAAGAAGCCTTTCACAGATAATAGATAGCCCTTGATCACTACCCTGTATCTTTTATCTGCCTATCAGCAACAAGCCGCTTCCAGGGCAAAGGCCCAAGCGGGCCTCTACCTTTTGGTATCTTGGGCACATCAGATAGCCACTAACGGTTGGCATATATAGTGGCAAGAGCTGTAGCCTGGAACTTAGAAGCAACAGCTGACAATATATATGGCCCTCAGGCTATTAGGGACAGCATCGTTATTGGGACGCAAGATTATCATTGATCTAGAACATGCGCCCCCCTTTGATACAGGGGCTTAATTTTCCAGCCCCTTCAACTGCCAAAGGCGATAAGCAATAAGATCCCAATAGCACTACTCTTTAGCACATTTTTGCTTCAACAAAATGATTCTTGTCAATTGACTACTCCCCTATGAGAAGCAAGTTGTAATTATCTAGGAAAAAAAAGTAAAATGCTACATGTCTCAACTATTACAGTCGAGTAATATGCCAGGCGTCTTATACACAAAGAAGCAGTTCATCCAAACAACGCTATCCACTAGCCACCTCAACATTCACCTATTCAGTCCATCCATTGACCTCGGCCAAGGCTAGCTCCGGGTCATCATAAGGGCCGCTGTTGGCCAGGAAGGAGAAGTACATCCGGGTTACGATTATGGGGTTTTCAACCCAGAATCCAGTGTCCTGGACAGACTTGAGGAAAATTTTCTTGACGTTCGCGGCCTTCTCAGGCAGCAGTTCCTGCAAAGACTTGTAGTAGGGGGTTTCCAGGAAAGATTCCCACTCCTTGCTGCCGCTGACAATCTCGAAGGGCTCAAGAGGCTCGAGTCCATGTGAGCTGCGGTAGTCGTTGGCAAGCTTAGTGGTATCGACATTAACATTGTCAAAAACGACAAAGTTCGTCCACTTGGAGAGGGTCTGCTCAAGGTCACAAAGCTCGTCGAAAATAGCACTCAGACTCATCTTGTTTTCATCCACAGCCTCAAGGTGGTTGTTGAGAGACGAGACGAAAGCCATCTTGTACTTGGTGTCAATAGCTATGTTGGACACAGGAGTCTTGCTGTTATCGTAGCGACTGCTGAAAACCATATACTTGCCGCTAGGGGTTCTGGAGAAACTGTAGCCGTGATCCTGCAGAACATTGCTAGCCTGGACACCCAGGGCAGACAGAGCAAGAGCCAGAGTAGAGAGGAAGTGCATTTTGAATAAAGAGGCAGGTAAATGAAAGAGAATAGAAGAAATGGAGTAGGATGAGGCGGGAAACTTGTATGATTGAGACTGGATGGGTGGGAGAGAGGTGGTGATTCAAACAAGTCCCAGGTCAGCAAGTGGCGGGACCTCTCGAGAGTATTTAAGTGTTTTCACGATCTTCCTCTTCGCCTCGTGTCGAGCTTCTTTCTCTTCGTCCTCCTTCCACTCACTCCTCCCTTCTGTCCTGCCCCCTTCACCCCTTCCGTAGTCCCATGCCGCCATGGAGAGCGTTTCCTGACGAGAGCTACAGAGCAGAGAAAGGCAGGGTCTACTTTCTCCGTGGAAAGAGGCAAATACATGCAGTGGTCTGCCGGCTGATGACCTGTGCACGATGGTGTTTAACCCGTGCATGCAAAGCTGCCGAGATAGTTGGCAGCAGGACAGGGACATTGGTGTTGCGGTGATTCCCATCTTCATAGCTAGAGCGGAGTTAAGCCACACAAGAGAGGATGGCCTAGGTCAAGGCATGAGATAAAAATAGAAACAAAAACAAGGAACAGCTAACGTTGTACAAGGAGACTTGGTAACAAGACAGGCAAAGAGAAAATAATAATGATAATAATTCGACCGAATGGGTTCTAGGGACCGACGAAACGAAACAGGCAACTTTAACCCTCTACGGAATTCATATTCATCCCGTCTCCGGCGGCTACTTTGTTTCTCTCTAACGGGACAGCAGTGGAGCCGTGGAGCACAGCACACAAACAAAGTTGAGTTACATCCATCTCCATATAACGCCATCATGTCTTGGCACAGCAAGTGGTCAGGGAAGGATCCAACCCCAGTAGCTTTATCCCCATGTTCTTATATTCTTCTCTTCCCTGTTTCCCTCATGGGGGTAGGTAGGGATAGACAGTGCACCCAGCGCCCGGGCCATTCGTGCCAAGGGCTGTGAGCTACTGCGGCTCGCAGCAGCAAGTTTCTGTGGATATTTATCCGCATGAATTTGAATCTCCCACTTCCGAACACGCCAAGCTGCGCCAAGAAAGCTAGTTTGAGTGTTTAACCTGCGATATATACTTCGCAACAATATGGCAAAGCACCAACGCTATGGTTGGTGTAGCCTATGCCCCTTATACAGAAGCACTATGTTTGGTGTCCAAATAAAGCTACGGCAAGTCGGAAGCCAAGAGATTAAGTTTTCTGGATACTTCTCGAGCGGATACAACATCGACACCAGAGACAGCTACAGCAGCAGCACAATCTGCTGAGCATGAATCAAATCCCAAGGCTGTCTATCCTGTGCGCCCCATGCTCTAGAAACCTAGTAGTCATTGGGATACACAAGTACCCTCGACATCTTGGCGCTTCTCTAACCTTGTAGCATTAACTACATTTCATCTAAGCTTTCCTGCTGCCAAGCCACAAGAAAAATTGACAGCTTCGCCCTGTTTCCGTCAGCATCAGAAGGAGAAGCCCTAGCCAAATTTCCACTCATAGAATTGATTACATCCTGATTATCTGTACAGGTGGTTACAAGCCCACATTCTGCTCGAAGGCCCACAGTCGTATACTTTTTGAAACAGCTTTATGAAATAGACCCATATACATGTGGTCCCTAAATCCAAGTGATCCGTGAACGTGCGCAAAGCACCAGCTCAAGACACTATAGCTTATGACGTTGGACGGCGAGGCCAAAGGAATATCATGGGTCAAAATGCTGAAAGACACTGCAAGTGCAAAACTCTAGCCAAGCCTGGGAGAAACCAAGTCTTGTTTTCAGTAGTTGGAGGAGAGGGGGGGTGAAGTCAAAGTGACGCCCAGCTTGTTATATGCTTATACATCCAATAGCTGAAAGCCCCCGAATCCGAGCCTAAATAGGCTTAATGTCGACTGAGTTAAATAAATTGTTGTTGTTGTATTTAACGTCTACTCTAACATGAGCTAAATAAAACAAGTAGCGCTCGAGTGTATGCACAAGCTTTTTCCTGGCCAAGGGCCATGTTTGCTTGCTTGCCTCTTGCTTCTTTATTTGTATTCTTTTTATTCCCACTAATTGTTATCTTGTAGCAAGGTCACGTTGAACACGAGACACACGACATGTCATTGTTTGCTTGTTAGTTGGGGTATCCTTTCACGTCTCCCTCTTGTTATTCCCGCAACATACGACAGCATGACGCCACCCACCTTCTAGAGGCTAGGCAGTAACTACGGCAGCACCTAGACTTCAGGTGTTTTGCGTGACTTTTTAGGTCTCAACATCAAAGCAGGCTCATTCTCTATCCAGCCCGAACTTTAACCTATTTGAACTTTCCGGAATGGCTCAGCGCGCCTCGAACTTGGTTGGAGGTATCTGACGTCTACTGGAATATCAACGATCACGCGACGCCAGAGGGTGCTCGTTTCCGCTCCATCGTGGCCGTAGTGCAAAATAACAATGGAAAGAAGAGACTAGACGCAAAAAACAAAACAAAACAGCGAACAGGCTGTAGAGCCAACGCAAAACGACCTAGCAAGACGAATTGTAGCTCGGCACTCCCACTTCTAGAAAAACACACCGCCCATAACCATGCCCTC
This sequence comes from Ceratocystis huliohia, assembly GCA_038382965.1. Lineage (NCBI taxonomy): Eukaryota > Fungi > Ascomycota > Sordariomycetes > Microascales > Ceratocystidaceae > Ceratocystis > Ceratocystis huliohia. Next base: position 18,911 of record JAXCEX010000326.1, read on the forward strand.
CCCTATTGCATACTCTTCACTTAGGGGCAAGTTCGTCCGCCGCCGAGCACTGCGACGAGGAGGAGTTGGCGATCGCGAACGACGTCGAGAAAAGGGGGCGAGCTGACGACGAGGTTAACTTCACAGTTGTGTAAGTGTAGCCTCAAGCTCCACAGCTCATTGTCAAAACATATGGCAGAGTCAAAGAAGAAGAAAAGAATGGAAACGCACATCGTCCTGTATGCTTAGATTTCGAGCGACTCCTGTGACTTTTCATGGTCCGGCGCTAAGGCCAGGGGGCTCCCCATCCAGCGTAGCATTTAGAAGTGCCCGTGCGGTTCACAGTGTTGCTTAGCTCGTATATTTGGTCCCCGATGACCGCGAACTAGTCTCAGAGCCCCTCAGCGGAGTACGGCGGTTCTGTCTTTCCGCATGCATGGCTGTTGCCGCATCGTGCGTATATATTGGCCGACGCTCTTGAACTTGAATATATTTGACATCTACGGGAATCACAGATACCAAACGACGCCGGACTGGTTACCGGACAGAATTAACCCTCTGCAAGGTTCACTATAGAGGCTTGCCGAGCGAAGCGCAAATGCTCCCAAGTTACCTTGTTGCTCGTTTCCGCTCTACCGTGGTTGAAG
>JAXCEX010000327.1:0-19270 GCA_038382965.1 Ceratocystis huliohia
TGCGAACGATGTGAGATTTGTAACCCCACTAAAGGAAAGGTCTATAACTCCCTGAGTAGTCATATCTAAAAGGTTAAACTGCTTCAAGTGTGGTTCTACTGTAGAAGTGGACACAGTCAGTAAGTATAAAGCATACAAAACATCATGGTCAAGATTGCTTACATGGACACTAAAAGCAGGGTAGGATTTGCGCAGAGCAGTAAAGGGGGGTTATAAAGCGAAAAACTAAACAATGAAAGTGTGGAAGCCAGGAAATGGAATTTGAAGGGTCCTAATATTTGGAGATCAGTTGGCCGATGATGAAATGGAGACAGCGCATCGACTTATTGTGTAGTTGATCGTGTTTTAATAGGAGCAGAATCCATGCAAGTACGACATGTGTTGAGAAAACTTCCACGGGGTCCCGGATGAGGTTCGAGTAAACAGATAAGACAGGTGTCTTATCTGAGAAGAAGTGGGCGAGCATAAATGGAAAGAGGAGTCAACAGAATTTGTAGAGATTTGGCTACTAAGCTGGATAAGCAGGCTAGTATTTGTTGCGAGGCGCCACAACCAACATACCCTAACAGCAGGGTCAGTAGGGGTTACACGTGACTTCAGCCACAGCTCCACTCCACCTACTTACACTCACCGAGACCAACGGCAACGCCCTAAGGGACTACTGGAACATCCATGCTCATCCCAGCCATAAAAGGACCGTTCACGAGAAGCTGGGAGGAAAGGAAAGAGTTAGATAGGGAATACAAGCCGATTTACAAGAACTAACAGTATGTAACTTAATACAAAAATCAAGGACCAATTTCACAAGACCCACACCTCTTGTGGCTGAACACCCATGAAAGGGCTGACACTCTCATGAGTTCAAACATAGAAGGAATGAAATTTTGAGAGAGCATGTGAAAGGATCGGGCTGCATGCACAATCCTACACGGGCGCCAAACCCGTAACAATAGATCCATTCAATATATGGAGAACTGTAAGCGCTAGGATTCTAACTTCATCAAGCGACAACTAGCCAGCATTAGAACGTGCCTTGATCGTAAATTTGATTACCAGAGGGCTAAATGCGAGGATCCTGTGAAGGGTTTGCCAAGTGTGTAGAAGACTCACAGTTAGGTCCAATGCAATTTATTATTAAATTCTTGGGAAGTAAAAAGGAAACAAAACTAAGCTATCAACATCGGGGGACACCAAGATTGTATATGCTTTATTGGCCACATCTTCCGGTTTCTCCTGTTACTTGATCCCATCCTTCTTACCGAACATGATAGAACCTTCTTGTAAGCTCGTGTTGGTCATTCCGCAAGGGCTGGACCGGCTTAGCACGCAGGTCCGTATTCCGGGACATGTCCCGTAACAGATCCAGCCCTTATTCTCGATCAGCTTAGGCTCGTGGAAAGCACGGTTGTGAAGTACGGTGTGGCACGTGCCATGGCTTAGTCATCCCTATTCTGCCACTATTATGGGCCGCATTATGGACCACATCGACACTACCTTCTATTGCTGCTCCTCCTTCTCTATTTGTGTCTGTCGACGACTGCATCACTCCTATCAACATTACTACACTCCAAGTTCTACATTAACATTATCCTGGACCTGATGGTGAAGCTTGAGCTAGTCGATTTTAGGTTATGTGGGCTGGGGAGGCACACCGACTACCTGACAAGGAGGCACAACCACGCCAGCTTCAGGCTATGCCAGGCGATCGTGAGACTCAAGTCCGCAGGGGCGCAGAGTTTTTCACTGTCCATATCCAACATCAACTTGGGAATTTGAGGCGTGAGATCAGAGACTGCGAGCTCTAGAGAGACCCGCCGTAGTATATCGCTTGTATCAAATGCAGCTATCATCAAAATGAATGCTCAAAATCTACAAAACTAACCACATGAGATGCGGCATTTGCATCTACACATATGCCACCTCTACTGTCTATCCCAAGCTTGATTGACTGTCTTCTAGGCACGGGTAAGGATTACACTGTCTTGTGATCAACTTCTAGCTGCCTATATCTTATAAAATGGCTTACAACAAACAGAAAGAGAGCATGTCGAATACTTGCAGCAAGTAGTTATAAGAAAGTTATGGCAAGTGGGCTACCCGTTTTGCAAAATAACTGAACACAACAATATTTAACGCATCATATACTTGCGAAAGCTAGCCGCAACCTAAACCTAGTATTTAGGGAAGTGAGTCTGATGTCTGCCACAGGCTAGTGGTCACTGATTTGCTCATTTCAACATGCCGTCCGCTCCATCGCTAAACTAAAGCTGATTTTATTCTAGGTCTTTTCCTAACATGTCGGCCAACTCATTGACTAAATGTTTTTTTTCGGTCAAATAATTTCCAGTATGTCCTGAGATTTTGCTTGTTTCGCCGCAGTCCCAAATTGTAATGTCGTTGAGGCCCTGTGCGACATTTAGCCGATAATATTGTTGACTCTTGCGATACTTCGGCTCCAGTCGCAGATCTACGGCTTTGGCACTCGCCGCCATTTTTTCCAATGCCTTGATGACGGATTTTTTTGTATCCTGAATCCCAATAACATCGCCAAGGCCTGTACCGATGCTCGTAACCTTTATCGTTCGGTTTGGGAATATTGACATGGCTTCTTTGATGAGAACTTCGCATGGGTTGCTGTAACCAAAGCCAGCATCAATAAACTCGATTTCATCCCGGCCAATCTTGATGGAATCGAAGAAGTTGACAGCTGCAGATGTTGCTCTAGCCACCTCCCAAATCTTGCATTTAGAGAACGATTTAGGCGTGCTATATGTTGTAAGGATAGTCGGTGATGTGTCAACGTTGACCTTAGTCATGGCTAGTACCGCACTATAAGAAATGACGGTGAGTTAAAGGCATACCTTTCCGGCTGTATAAGACCGAAACTTACGTCTTGGTACATAATTCATCGGAGTAGAGTGCATCAGCGTGGCCGCATTGTCGGACTCCTTCAGCCTCGTTCTTCTTCCGTTGCTGTACGCACGCCGAGTCCGGGCAGTTCTGACGAATTGTCTGTTTGATCTCCTCCTGCAAGTTTTTTGTCGAAAATTTGCTGAATGATTTTTTCTTTTCCTTGGAATCTTGACCAAAAGCCTTGTTCATAATCCTTTTGTATGCCACAATAGAATCGTCAACGGACATGCACAGACGACCGAGCAGGATGGCGATTATGCTGTATAATGACCGTTAATGAGACGTCCATCACATTCGAATGCTAGAAAAGGGCATACCCTCCAGTGCCTGAACCGCCGATAAAATCGAAAACTTCACATGGCTTATAGTCTTTAGTAGACTTGCAACGCTTTTGCATAATTTCCAGGACCTTTTCTACAATCAAGAGGCTAGACAGTCCGCGAACTCCACCACCATCTAGGTGTCGTTAGTCAGGCTTTAGCAGGAAGGAGTTGATATAGCATACCAAGAGCCAGGACCTTGATCGGAGGTAGGTTTTGTTTAGACGTTAAAGCTACTTCCATTGTGTCGGGCATGATGAAGTCAGATGAGCAATAGGAGTAAATGAAGGAAGAAACACAGCAACAAGGAAAAAGAGAGCAAACTAGCAGCAAACCAGTCTGTTCCTATGCGTTGAAATGAGGCTTGATATCGCTATTCACGCAAAGACTTTGAACAACTTGCGACTACACGACAAACAAGAAGAAGTAATTTTCGAAGCAAACTATCCTCCCAGGAAACACGGGGGCTTTTAGATCAATCTGATTTTCTCCCGGCTTCTATTCATTTCAACAGCACGCTGGAGCTTGCCACTTGACAGGTTGAAAACGACCCAACTACTGGGTTTCAAGTGCGGGGTTTAGGCTCAAAGCTGCTACCTACATTCGATTCTGAATAACCTGGCACCCTAGCTACTTCAGTGGCGCCCGGCACTGCTGTAGACTCTGCTCTACTCCTATGGCTGGCCAATCAGGACAAACAGGAAGCTTCACAAGGCAAGGAAGGAAGAGCAGAGGGCAGGACATGCCTCAAGATAAGATTGGGCACCCCTGTTACATTATGGTAGCATGGCGCTTATCGCAACATCAGCTGTTTCGGGGTGGCTGTTAAGGCTTGGCTGCTTCCAGACCCGCTTGAGGGAATATATAGAAGAGCCAAATAGGCCAGGCACGTACGGATGCCAAAAAAGCCCAATGCCCTAACCCCATGTTGCAGCTAATGCCGTAAAGATCTATGGACTTGCAGATGCTCAGGCTCTACCATCGCAACATACACCCTGCGAGCGGACGAGGCTAGCTACGAGGATGCGCACTATTAGAGACGGCGTGTCTTGCTGGCATGTCTTGCTGGCGTCTTGTCGACGTGCCTCGTCGACATGTCTTCCCACTAGCATCGTCTAGCTTCATCATTAGCAAAAGGATCGAGCTTCCTGCTCAATCCTACACGATCGTTAACCTCATGTTCACTTCCAATATTCCCTGCGTATAGATGCCTGTCAATCCCACACACTAGCTAGTTGATTTCCCGTTATGTTTTCTTCAAGAAATTCTCTTTTAATACGGCCGTTACACAACCCGTTTATCTTGTATTCCGTGAAGCCTTACAAAGACGATTGACCCGGAGCAGTCTCGACTACCAGCACCAAACCCAAATGGCCCCTTAGGTCAAGCAGAAAGAGTCCTACAGAAGTTGAAGAACGTGTTGCCGGTGCACGATGGTTTAAGATCTGCGCTTGTGTCTTTTACTTACCGTCTTCATTCCAGCACTTGCTGGTGGTCTTGCTTCTTCTGAGGAATCCAGAAGGCGGTGGACCAAGAAGGGCCGCCATGGCGGCGAGATGATGGGCGTCATTCAGCTCCGCAAAATTTTGTTCATAGACGCGAAACAGACCTTGTCGTTCAAGCAGGCCCCAGGCCTAAGCAAGCATGCAAAACATTGGGACAAAGCAAAAAAGAGCAATGAGGAGGAAAATTGGAAATAAACTCATACCAAGAGTCCAGCGCTCTTAATATCAACAGTTTTTCCCGAGGCCATATCCAGCATCACCTCTGGTGCACGATACAGCACCTGGATCACATTGCCGCTCTGCACACTGCCGATGCGCGCCTGTCCCAGATCACATGTCGTGAGGGGTCCAGTACCCCCCTAAGACACACTGCGAGACATACACTCTCGTGTCGCTGACAGTCTTCGGTGCTGAAGGCTTATTTATTTCATTTTCTTCGACTACCGAGAGAATAGAGTCACTCGTCATAGCAATAAGAAGGCTGACGAAGTGAAAAGTGAAGGTCTTTTTACTAGTTAGATGATCTTGTCCCTCGACCAATCTCTAGCAACATAAATTAGGCATAGTACCATCTGTGGTACTCACCGGTATGGATCACGTCTGTTGCGTGCAGGAAGTTCAGTCTCAGAAGCACTTGCTGGATACTCGGGGTGACGAGCATCTTTTGGAAGATGGCTTCTTTCTGCAAGTCCTGCAGTGTTCTCAGGCTCATTCCCAGTGGCGTCATGATGAAAACGATGTGTTCACTATGGGGACCCTGTGGTGTAAAGGTATCTTTAAGTTGTCGCACATGCTGCCGGCCGGGATGGTCTTCCTCCTCTTGCTGCCCACCAGGGTTATTTGTGTTGGAGTCGTCTTTGAAGACAAAACTCGATAAGTGCGTGCTAATAAACAATCAACTCTTGGCTGGACTTGAGTGTCTTGATGTGCACCTTCAACGTCCAGTATTTTTCGTCTCTGCACATGGATGACAAAGATATGATTAATGATACGGGCCCATGAGAGAGGGAATGAGGTTGTGGGAGCTACCTAAGGTCATGCGCCAGCCAAACAGTCGGACTGGTCCCGTAGCCAAGCTTTGCAACGACCTGATAGTAGCCCTGGACCACATCACCGATGCGCATAGGGCAATGCTCCTCTTGCCTAAAGTATGGTAGCCGTCGTTCTTCTTCCACTAGTTGAGACGGATCGATGACTTCAAATCCACTCAACGGAAAGTCACGCGGCTGAAGTCCCTTTGCCTGACTGGAGAATGCCCGCGAGGAGGCAATGGCAACGCGCAATGCGAAGTCAGTTGGATAGATGGACGACCGAACCAACCGCACGGGAAATGGGCGAAAGATTCGTCTCGTATACATCTCCAAGGTTTGGAATTCAAAGCATAGTTGTGATGAGAAAGAGCAGGATGGTAAGTGGTCTGCACGGTTGTGACATGCCAGAGAAAAACTTAGCAGCTATGTTGCAGGAAAACCCTAATACACACCACTTTGCTAAGGAACATACTTGGTAAAGTTGCAAGCGTGGAATCAGCCACCTAGGGACCAGCTGAATATGTGCAAAACACCTGCTCACTCGCTATTATCAAACACGAGGAGGAGAGCAGATGTAAGGAATAGCACATGTCAGCCCCCACTTTGGCACCCTATCATCGTACGAGCTTCCACCCCCTCCTAGATAATGTAGATTAGGTCCCCTTCCTTTTCATCCTCAATACATAATATTTGATCATGTCGCTATTTCAAGTATAAGTCCATTTGCGAAGTGAAGACTTGAGTTTGCTTTGGCAACCAGTTCCCCGACATATAAAAGTCTCCTCTAATCACCGCTATGGTCAAGAACAAGCCTAGATTGTATGTTGTGTGCTTCTTTCGTGCCCCCCGAGAAAGTGGAAACCCCGATCCCTACCATTGGGGTCTCGCCAGCGGCCCTAAGGGTGGTGGAATGAACGGCATGCTTCTCTACCATGTCCGCAACATTCCAACTACTGAAGGCGTGCAATGGCAGTTCGAAGAGCCACCGCGCAACCTCTCGACCGGCCCCACCCCCGCAATGCTCACCTTCACAGCCGTCGCCAAAATCAAAAACTTGAAACGCCTAGAGCAGGCCATTAGGGCCGTCCCTGTGAATGCAAATGCTTCTTGGGAGGTCTTCAACTGCCAGACGTGGGTTGAGCAAGCCTTGACTGCTGTCGTTGGGGATCATGGGTGTGTGGGCACGAATGCAATCCCGGCAGATTGGACTATACTACATCAGAAATGCACGTCGTTCTCGGACCCCGTTCGGCAAATGCGAGTCCAAGGAGAGGTTCTACCGGCTCCTAGACCGATACAGAATCTTATACCTGAATAGAAGGGGGCTAGTCAGGAGCGTTGACCTGGAATAGATAGCATGGCGTTGAGGAGAGAGATATGCTTGTGAAGACGGGCTGCATCCCGATAGACACCAGAGGTGTAGGCGTTTGTTCTAACGAGACTTCTTGAGACTCCAGACGTGCTATACCATTCCTCGTGATTAGCTTAGTCTTGGGGGTAGCCTTACCACATTCCAAATCTCCCTACCTGCAAATAGTTATACACTCTCACGGCCCGTCACAATAAAGCCTTCTCCACAAGTCATCCATCTCTTTCTGTTGCGGGCACTCATCTAGAAACTTTCCAATCTCCTCGCTCCACCCTTTGACATAATGCGCATTGATCGCCGTCGTGTACTCCCAGTACGATGGATACCAGCCAGCCATCTCCCAATCCACGATTCCCGCTACTTTCCCTGCCTTCACCAAAATATTACTCGGGCTGACATCCCCATGCGTGAATACGCTCTTCATCTTCTGTCCCTCTGATTCTCTGTGCATGTCTATCAATTTTTGGATCTCTGCCTTCTCCTCCGGGTCTACGATAGAGTCTGTATTGGAGACTCCGTTACGAAGGAAAAGGTTGAATTCCGCTTCGCTCGAGAAAGGACCCAGGCCTTTCTCGCCAGCGGCGTTCCATATTCGATGGTCATGCAATTTCCCACCATCAGCGGAACACACAGCCCCATCTGTAATCCCTGTTCCGGGAGGCTTCTTGAGCATTCTCAGTTCCCTAAAAATGCTCCTCAGCTGTGCCAACAACTCGTCCTTCTCTTCTCTCGACCTCTCGCTCCAGGAATCACACAAATCTTGCCCGTCAATCCTTTCCATGACAATGTAAGTCGACCCGCTCTTATCATCTCGGAACGCGCAATACAGTTTCGGGATAGGGATATTAGGCACAAAAGAAGATAGGAATAGTAGGGCTGAGGCTTCGGAGAGGTGGACTGTGCGGCCGAATTTCACCAGCGTAGTTGAAGAGAGATATATGATTGAGGAGTTGGAGTGTCGTCGGCAAGGTATACGTCTAGAGATGGCGATTTGAAAACGGGTTTTCCAGCGGTTAAAGGGGGTATTGTTGTAGCCATTGATCGGGGGGGTATGCGGGCATGGGAGGGTGGACGCTGGTAAGATTGCTTTGCCCATGATGAGGGATGTTTTAATCTAGGCTGGTCTGAAGGCGCAAAACTGACGAGTGTTGCATTGATAATGGTTTGTTGAAAGATCTTGATCTGATAGTCCATTCCATGGGTACCTGACCAGTGTTGTGGAGAATCCACCCCTATTCGGTAGAACATCGGGTAATCACATGGTTTATGTTTATATATGGTTCCTGTCCTGATTAGTGCGTCAATCTTGGTTAACTGGATACAACAACCCCAATATAGACGATGCGATTAGCCGATGTTCCACCGAGGAGGGGGGCAGATTCTGCACATCAAGTGCCTTGGCCTCCCCATTTGCTGATTTTGACAGTGGCCCCTGCCACTTGACAGAGCGTGTTGTAGAATTGCTTATATTAATCCCCTCTCTCTCTTCCTCATCAACCCTGAGTACTTTGACTATGAGATATATATACTTGGGGTTCTAGTGACGTGTCCTTTCCTGCCTGTCTGCTTAGTCATGTTCTGACAGAGCGCTTCACCTGCTGGGAACACTAGATGGGGGTGACTGGTTTGCTACACTTGTAACTGATTCATTTGACGAAGGCAATTATGCGTTGGTGCTAGTTCCCATAGACTTGGGATTGCACCTGTGTAATGTCCACTATAGCCGCAAGCATTTACAAGTCACAGGTCCCATGTCACCACCTATGACTTGCACTGCAGCCATCCCCACAGCCGCACGCATCCAGTGCTTCTAGGCTCGGCCCGTCTATGCCGTCCGAACCTGCCAGCTATTATATTTAATGCCTGTCGTATTGTAGGGCTGTGCACCATTGAGAAGGATGAACACGACCAAAGTTAGGATATCCCTGCAATACTTCCAAGGAGAGCCCTCATCAGACAGATTCTTTCCCCTGTCAGTATCGATCCCCAACCTAGTCGATCGAGAGATATGGCCCGCTATATTAGGTCATATTCTGGGCATTCAAATCCAACGTCCTTCTGAGATGCAGAGATCCTAGGGTTTGGTTTAGCCAATAATCTTGAACAGACTTCAAGATTGAGGGCCTGGCCAAAACTTTTAACTGACAGCCTTTCTTGTTTGGGGTTATGATTGAGACCTGTTTAGTCCCCTTTCTTAACACAAACATTCAGCCAGCCGAAACTTCTCGAACAACCTGGGGCTTGGAAACACTAACAGCAGGGTCTACTTGAGAATGTCGAGAAATCCCAGCATTAGAGATATTGAGACTGTCATTTTCTCAATGGCCTCAACGAATCTTCACACTAGATACGTCGAGGGCAAAGTTTGCTCACTAATCTCAAGGAATCCTAGTGTTATGGTTTCTAACCAGTATTCAAAGTATGAGAGCCTATTCCAAGATAGGAGAACAGAGACAAGCAGCAGAAAAGCTACTCCAAGCATACAGTCCAATAGGCATATTCGATAGCTCCCGTCCTTTTTCCCCCATCAGATAACAAAGTCTTGAATTTTGGTAGAACTAAAGTACGCTACTAGTCCCGTAACAATTGCAACAACTATCTGCTTAACACGACACTGATCCCAATAGGGTAATTTTCATCTGACTGGTCACCTTGTCTCTGTTCCTAATCTTTTAAAAGCTTCCCAGACTTCTTCAATACCTTCTGTAAACATCTTGGCGTAGAAACATTTAGATTTTCCTCGATTTGCCTAATTGGCCGTTCTAAAATGGACCGACTGCCTCTACCCTTGGGTGGGATAGTAGTAGTATATAAGAGCTGTAGCTGGCGGATGGGGTCTAGACCCTAAGTGGAGGGTGTTCCGCGTTGGGATGTGAGAGGGAACGGCACGGTGAGAAGGTGATTTCTCGGGAGAGGGAGTGTGGAGGTACAAATTTGCTGTCTTGTACTACCTTTCTTTTGTATTTGTTCTACGTCTTGTTTACTGTTTTGTTCTACGTCTTGTTTGCTGTTTTGTTCTTTGTTCTTTGTTTTGGGTTTGATGTTTGTTTGTTTTTGTTCACTCCCTTTCTTTTCCTTTTTTCTTTTTTTTTTTTTTTCCTTTGTACTCCAACCACGATAGAGCGGAAACGAGCAACAAGGCAACTTGGGAGCAATTGCGCTTCGCTCGGCGAACCTCTATAGTGAACCTTGCAGAGGGTTAATTCTGTCCGGTAGCCAATCCGGCGTCGTTTGATCTCTGTGATTCCCGTAGAGGTTAAATATATTCAAGTTCAAGTTCAAGTTCAAGTTCAAGGCGGATGGGGTCGCTGGCCAATTCGGTGGGAGCTAGCGCCGCGGTGTGCACAGCGGTCCCCTCTCAACTGTTCTTAGAGCGACTTTGTAGTTACCCAGTGGGCTCTTATTTTCTTGGTGCCTGGTGGTGCCCTAGTATTATATCGAGGAATCAGCCATCCTTTACGTCTGCGAGTAGTTTATTTTGGCGCTAGCCATTCTTAGGTTGGCGATTTCTTTAGGCATTCCACCTATTTCATCTTGCTTCTATATTTTGTTGTTATGACACAATACTCTGCTCAAACATGCGCCTTATCTAAAGGGCCTCTCCTAAGAGTTTTTGTTGTTCCACGTGAGTGTTCTATTGTGCGTCTTCGGGCATTCGACTATTCGGCTATTTTTCCGCTCGTTGTGTTTCTTTCCGCTGAGGAAATGTGGAATTATGTCACATGTTGGCTGTAGATAAATCATACAAGCAGGTTTGGAGACTGCCAAAGATTTCATTCAGGAGTACAAGCGAAGGGAGAATCAAAATAATAAGGGCTAGGACTAACAACAGAAGGGTTACAGGGATGTTATGTCTCAGTTGAGATGAGCCTTCTCAACAAGACACAGCCCTCACAACTGGTCGCCCATGTTATTACACCCTCAATACAGCTGTTAGTGTAGATACCTAGCTCCCTAAAGTCCAAGGTGAAAAGTTTGACCATCCTGAGCGCAGTTATCTGTCACTTACCCGAGAATGGCACATTCAATGGAGTTTTCAAATCTGGTATGACAACGTATCACTTGCGAGCTCTGTAATAATTCCAAATGGCACGGACGCAGAAAGAGCAGATGAGCAAAAACTAAAGGACCAGGCGGATGCCTTAGGCTTCACGGCAACTGTACGGCAGTCAAGTAGTATTCCTGAAAGGAAAAGGGCGTATCTAAAATTGGCGTCAAGGTTCCTTGTTAGCCCGCTACTATAAAAACGGACAAGAATCTGCTCCTGCGGTGAAGCTTAATGGTACTGGACCCTCAACAGAGCGAATGTGCATGATTCGAGGTGGAGAAGCAGAGGGACCCCCCGAACTAGGTTAGCAGAGACTGCAACAGGCATCCTCAAGCTCTTGGATGATTAACGGAAGCAGTGCAGTGAGATATTGATTACAGCTAGATGGCCATGATGGTACGTAGACAAGTGTTTCCTTCTTCACGTTGATAATGTTGCAATACTAGACTTATGACACCAAGAAATAATGTGTCCAGCTACATTCAATAGAGGTCGTTTGTCATTGATCGATGTAAGTGGGTGGGTAGAGGACAATCCAACCTTGGGCGAGGTGGCATGTTCATGTGATGAGCATCTATTGGCTAATGGGTATGTATGTAATGTGATTATATGGTATTAAAATGGGTGCTGAGTTTTAGTAATTGGCCATTGGAACTAAGAACGTGATTTGCGGGAATGAGTAGCTGATAGTAATAGAGAATCTAATAAAGTGTGGTGGAATCTGCAAATCAGTTTTGTAAGAAAAGGTGAAAGCGGGTCGTTTTGGTGCTACAATGCTAATGAAGAGCGGTGGATTTGAATCCTATGAGTGTGACGCGGCCAGAGCTAAAGCCTAGCGCAATCTTGTCAGATGAGGATTCGAATATCTTAGGCCGACATGATGGTGGCAGCCAAAGCACCCTTTGCTGGTTCTGCATAATCCAGACACGATCCCCGCTAATACTATGCAAGTGGGATTGAGAGGGAAACGAATATGCTTTGTCAACAAATGGTGGCGAAGATGGTTGCTCAGTTTTCAAGAACACTGTTGGGTCCAATGTGCCATGATGGCCCTGAAGGGTATGCAGACACGCACCAGAAGTCGCATCCCAGATCTTGACTGTCCTGTCAGAAGACCCTGATGCCACTCGCTGTCCATCATTTGAGAAGACCACTGAATTCACTTCCTTACCATGGCCTTCAAGAGTCTGCAGACACGCACCAGAAGTCGCATCCCAGATCTTGACTGTCTCGTCAAAAGACCCTGATGCCAGTCGCTGTCCATCGTTTGAGAAGACCACTGATTTTACTTGCCAGCGATGGCCCTCAAGAGTCTGCAAACACGCACCAGAAGTCGCATCCCAGATCTTGACTGTGGAGTCATCTGACCCTGATGCCAGTCGCTGCCCATCATTTGAGAAGACCACTGATGTCACCCAATCACTATGGCCCTCAAGAGTCTGCAAACACGCACCAGAAGTCGCATCCCAGATCTTGACTGTCCTGTCAGAAGACCCTGATGCCAGTCGCTGTCCATCGTTTGAGAAGACCACTGATCTCACCCAACCATCGTGGCCCTCAAGAGTCCGTAGGCAAACATCCCAATTTTCTTCAACCCGTGGCTTCGGCGCAATCCAGTCCGGTTCCTCATGACTGTACATTTGCCTTATCAAGCTATTTGTGGGACTGAATATGAGAGCTGAGACATAAACCTGTAACGGCGCAATCTCAATAATCCCACCATAAGCGAGGAGAAATCGTTGAGCGTCTTTTACAATTCTTTGGAGATCTTGCGATGCGTTCTCCTGCCACACATTGTTAAACACTATTTCATCACAGTCCTTTTTGTCATCACAGAATTACTTACCAAAAAAGGCGCTAAGCTTTCCATCGCCCTTCCAGCACTGGAAATGCTGTGTAGAAGGCTGAGCGCTTCTAACCACTGAAGGTACTTTTTATTAAAGAAGGCCAAGATCGTATCATTTATATTGGGTACACCGTCTGCTACGGACTCGTGAAGATGGTCAGCCCAGAAGATGCAGAAATACTGAATAGGAGCTAGCGGATTGGGCTGAGGGACTAAAACCTCATCCATCAGAAATCCAGGTGCTTGCAATTTGTAAATGTCGCACTGTAGTTTCTCGTGCAGGATGTCAAGTGATCGTAACAAGACCTTATGGTGTTGGCGTGGAATTCCAGAAGGGAGGATCTCGTCTAATGCTTCAGACAGAAAATAGTCCTTCGCTGACTGATGGACAAAAGAAACAATATTGTCATGAAGAGTCAAGAAAGACCCGCATGAGGCGATGATTTCTTCCAATTCCATTGTTTCCTTGTCTTCAAGTCCTTCGACAAGGACACGCAACTCGTCCAAAGTAATAGGTCGGTACACAACCAAGGCATGAGCAATAATATCTTTACAGACTTGTGTATCCTTGAACTCAGATACGTTCATCAGCATTCGCCGGTACAGTGGGTTAAGCCCAGGTGGAAGGGACTTCATCGTATCTAGGATGTGCCGTTTTCTGACTGTTCGACTGGAAAGCTCGTGACAAACCAGGGCTACCCAGAGAAAAGTGCCGTTCGAATTCGCCTTTAAATATTCTAACATAGTTGCCTTCTCGTCACCGCATTTCTTTTTCCGTATAAGCTGATCCACTTTGAGCTCGATAAATGAATCGACTGCTGCAGAGACTGAATCCTGGTTAATTTCAAGGTGTATCTTGACCTTTTGCTCGGCATCATCCAGGGCGTCTTCGATATCTATCCAATTGCGGCTGGACACAACCCATTTTACTGGTAAGGGCTTAGTGATGAATTCGAGCAAGCTTTGTCGATCTACACTACACTCGTCCAGACCATCGACAATCAGAACGCCATTCTTGAGGCTTGGGTCGTTCACCATTTCGGTTAGTACGTCGCAAAGGTCATGCCAAGGAGGTGCATTCTTGAAAACCTCTCTCTTGCAATCATACTTTTCTCGCACATGTTTGATGAGCCGTGGGTTGCAGCGTGCTAGATGGTAGATCAGACCTCGCAGTACAGAGGTAGCCGTATTGTGCCGATTGCTTGTAGCTTGACAAAAGAAGTAGGACAGAGTCGATGATTTTTCCAGCGTTAACTCATCGATGATGCCACAGAGCAGCATTGTCTTGCCTTTTCCGGGATCTCCTTTGATCCACAGGATTCGTGATTCGCTTCCGTTTAGGAACTGTTGGAAGCTGGTGTGGCTAAGAATCCATTCATAGGAGCCTTTCAGTAAACCCCCCTTCGTGTATTCGATAGTTTTCTTGTCTGTGCAGGGATCGGTGATGCAGAGATCAGAAAGGCATTGCTTATCGTTTTCGTCCATGTCGTAGGTGTGTTGATGTTTTGTTTGATTATTTCCTGCCATGTGAGTGTTAGCTCAATAACTACACCAATTTGTAACAAAGGTCGAATAATACCATTTGCAGCCAAGGCCTTGACACAAGCAGTCACAAGTTCGCCATTCTCATCGAGGTAGTTTTTTGTATGTCCCGCGATGTTGCTCAATGAGCTGGAATCTAGCAGAGTAACACCCATAAGACCACTTATGACATCGAGTCGGTGGTAATTGTTTGTGCCCCCATATCTATCTTTGAGGCGTTGGCGAGTGGCCTTTGAGCTTGATGCCATCTTTTCGAATGCAGAAGTAATAGAGCTTTGTAGATCGTTGATTTGAACCACCCCGCCAAGACCTGTTCCAAGGCTCAGGGCTATTATCCGGCTCAGTGGAAACAGCTTCTCAGCCTCCTTGATGAGGGCCTCACAGGGATTATTATTGCCAAAAGCTGCATCGATGAATTCAATGTCATCTCGGCCAAGTTTGATGGGCTTGAAGAAGGCTACAGCTGCAGATGTAGCTCTTGCAATCTGCCAAACCCTACAGTGGCTAAGGCTCGTAGTAAGTGGAGGATATGTCGTGAAGATAGTCGGCAATGTTTCAACATTGCTCTTGGTTACGGCCAGCACGGCGCTACAAAATAAATGCGAAATGTTAAATGTGAGTCCATCTGGTTGGATAAAGCTAAAACTTACGTCCTAACACAGCTTTCTTCGTAGAAATATGCGTCGTCATGCGTACAAGTATTGGCTGTAGAGGTGTTTTGGTCTCGGCGCTGTTCTACACATGATAACTCACGGCAGTTCTCCCGGATCGCTAATTTGATAGCAGTCTCCAACCTTTCAGCTGAAAACGCACCTTCCGACAGCTTCAATTCTTCAGGATTTTCGTAGAAGCCCTTCTCGGAAAGCTTCTTGTATGCTTGAATCGATTCGTCGGCACTCATTTTTAGCCGGCCAAGCATGATGGCGATGATGCTGCGATAGCTTGTCAGCAAATTCCCTAGAAGATAAATGTAGCACGTGGACCTGGCAAAAGTCATACCCTCCAGTGCCTGTACCACCAATGAGATCAAACCTGTCACATGGCTTTGGGACTTCTGGTAAGTTTTCTAGATGTTTGATACGTTCCATGATCCTTTCCAGAATCAGTAAGCTCGAGAGCCCACGGACACCACCGCCATCTATAGAAATTAGTGACATGATACCACATGAGCTTTGGAGAAATGAAGTGGCATACCAATAGAGAGAACCTTTTTTGGCGGTCCGGTGGCTAGTCTCATAGATGCATCCATGACTGTTTGGTTCGTATTGTGAAGCTGGAGGAACAGATATCTGCAATCAAGATAGAGGATGGATGCAGTAAAATAGGCCGAGTGAAGAAACCGTTCTAGATGTGTGAAATGACTATACTCCGAATCTTACCGTGAAGAACTTGGTAGCAAAAATGACGAAGAAGGATAAAGAAGAACATCGGGGAGAGGGGAAATATGTCATCAAGTGAGGGGAAGGGGAACCGCTCGCCCGGTCTATTACGTATGTCAAGATCAGGATGTCATACATGGTGATGATTGGCCCAACATGCAACATTGGTGCCCAATTATGTGGCGTAGTATTTTTTTGAGGCAGCATAGTGAAACGAGGCTTCATAGTGCATTCTTTTTGAAAGCGCGCTCTATTTTTTTGTAGTTATCATCATTTGTTAATATCTGTATTCTGAGTCACGCCTTACTGAACCGTAGCCCCTGGCCGACGTCGACGAAGCGCTCACTGACGATAGCGACACAAAATGATGCAGATAGCCACGCACCGCGAGTACAAAAGCGAGGGCTATTTCTATGACCATAGCCTATGAGGATTATTTAAATCAGTCAAGATTCGTATCTACATTAATAATTTAGAGTACACACGGCTAAGAAATCAGATACCTTCGGTCATTCTACTTCAAAGATAATCAGCACGTCCTCCCAATTTGTACTACCAGTACTCCCCACATCTTGTGTGGCGCTGCATACATTTGAGGGGCGTCTAATAGATTCCCCACTTGGTAACCTGTTAGTTCTTGTAAATCGGCTTGTATATTTTGACCGTCTAACTCTTTCCTTTCCTCCCAGCTTCTCGTGAACGGTCCTTCTATGGCTAGGATGAGCATGGATGTTCCAGTAGTCCCTTAGGGCGTTGCCCTTGGTCTCGGTGAGTGTAAGTAGGTGGAGTGGAGCTGTGGCTGAAGTCACGTGTAACCCATACTGACCCTGCTGTTAGGGTATGTTGGTTGTGGCGCCTCGCAACATATGTCGCGCGGCGGTAGCGATGGATATGAGTGGCGCAGAGGTTACCATTAACACGTGACTACGATGTATCCTAACCCTACGTCACGTGGCACACGCATACTATATATTCTATGATAGAACTGACCGCTAGTTAGCGGAAAGTGAAAGTTAATATAATCATCGGAATCTAAGAGGAATATCATCAACATGGCTAATAACAACATAACCTAAGTCAGGATTACCAGTCAGGATTACCAGGATATTTGACCCTGATCCGGTTCGGTTGAACATTAGGGTTAGCATCAGACATACAGGATCCCTTCTTCCAAAGCCCATGTGTTTGGTCTAGACATGGTAGTGATGGATGTATAAATCGGTTGAGATCCGCTCTTCAAGCAAGAATTAGTCGCGCACATTCAACATCAATCAGTCACTCAATTTTTCTTCTCTTCATTCTACGACATTCAGTACGTCCTCATAATATCTACTGTTGCATCGTGTTATGAGAGATGTCCCGGAACAAGGACCCGCGTGCTGATCCGGTCCAGCCCTTGCTGAATGACTGGTACGAGCTTACAAGAAGGTTCTATCATGTTCGGTGAGTAGGAGGGGATCAAGTAACAGGAGAAACCGGAAGATTTGGTCAATAAAGCATGTATAGTCTTGGTGTCCCCCGATGTTGGTAGCTTAGTTTTGTTTCTTTTTACTCCCCAAGAACTTAATAATAAACTGCATTGAACCTAACTGTGAGTCTTCTACACACTTAGCAAACCCTTCACACATCCAGATAGTATACTTGTGAAAGCTCGGATTGGTAGGACAGCAATGCATGATGGCTAGTTGGGAGGCTTTGTACCCCCATCTCTACCGCACCTTTTGTCCCAATCTGATACTGTGACGTCATTGGGGCTATCGCGAATGCTGAATCGAAAATACTGGTTGGTGTTCAAGTACTGACTGGTCTTTCAGCCTTAAATCAGCATTTTTGGAAGCAACAGCCATTTTTGCCAAGGCTATGAGAAGAAGACTCCTTCCTCTGGTCTCAATCAAATCTTGAAGACCCGTGCCATTGCTAAGCAATACCTCCGTTCGTCTTGAAAAGTCCATCTTGGCCTCTCTGACGAGAGCTTCACATGCGTTGTTGTGATTGACACTAGCATTAGCAAATTCAACTTTATCAAGGCCAATTTTCATTGGTTCAAAAAGAGATTCGCTGCCAATGTGTCTCTAGCCACCTCCCAGTATTGCGGTTCACCACCGAGAATGGAAGACAGTGAAGCGGGCAGAAATACCGTGGACCGAGTACACATAATTCACTCCCAAACTATCACAGACTTCTAGTAAGACTTCTTTCCTCTTCACCATGAATAAAGATTATTTACGTACAACAAAATTGCGCAATACCCGTAACACCCAGGTCTTACAGTTGGAAGAGCTGGTCGGTGCATCATACGTCTAGAAGAGAGTCGGTGGTTCTCCAATACTGTCCTTGCTCGCATCTATCACTACCCTTTGAGTATAGCAAGTAGTTGGAGATTTGTCTCTTTTAGAATCCAGGATCAAACCTCACGTCTTGACATATTGTGAAGACCTATGGATCTACGTTAGCTCAGGCCCTGCCCTCGCCCATATACGAACTCCGCTGATGTCTCACTAGTCAAGCCGCAACCCCGGTAGTGTCTCGCCAGTCAAGTCGGAACCTCGGTAGTGTCTCATTAGTCAGTAGGCCCTTGCCACCAAACAGTATATAGATCTCGTTCTGCCTCCATCTCTGTTCCGTTTCTTCTTTTCATTTTTCTTCTGTATCTTATTCTTTATTCTTCTTTAATACATGCCGTTACACAAAATAAGCACATGCTTGTATTCCATGAAGCTTTACAGTCGACGCGACCGGGGCTCGGCGGTGTGGTTTTTGCAGTAAGCCCGGGCATAATGCAATGACCTGCCAGGTAGTGATTGAGACCTCTAGGGAAGAGTATAGTCCGTATTTTGAATTAATTAAATATTATGTGGTATTTTTATTATGATCTATACGAGGGAGGTGTTAAAAACTGCGAAGCTCGCTTGTCTGCGACGCCCACTCATCATGTACATATCCGCTAATGTCAAGGATAGAACTCAGTTTCGAATTTAATAAATCCATAACCATGTGTGTTCTTTTGCAGCTTTTGGGTATCGATATCGCAAAGTAGTGACTCCAGCAAACGCAATACTTGCTGCTTCACCTGTGGAAGTTCATCGTCCGACAGCGCATTAAATATGGGATATTGTTTGGGCTCTAGGCCAACACACAAGATCACCCCCAAATTCTTTCTTGATTTTCCTGAGGGCTTCTGAACCTCAGTGCCATGTTTTTTGCCTCGCAGACACATCATCAGACCAATGATAGGCACTTCTTCGTCAAATTTGAGCTTCTTGAGCCCGTCCTTGGTATGATGATAGGCAGAGTTCAGCATGCCTGGTGTAACTGAA
>JAXCEX010000328.1:0-19210 GCA_038382965.1 Ceratocystis huliohia
TTTAAATTTTTCTTTTGAAACCTTTTGGCAAAAAAACCACCTAAAGGTTGGGGTTTTTTTTCCCCCTTTTTTTTTCTTTTTTTCCCCCCCCCCCCCCCCCCCTTGCTTCTTTGCATGTGCAGTGCTCGGATGAGTGCCCAGGACAGCCGCGCCTGCATCCTCAATAAAACCAGGCCAAAAAAAATAGCAAGGCGAGTGGCACGCCGTCACATGAATGTGGGAAATGTGCGTCCATATGAATGCTGTTTTCTCTAGGTTGCAGCACCAATACAGAGCCCGCACAATAAATTGAATTAAATGAAGGTATGCGAAATCACCGCCTAGTTCTGGTGACCCCGTGTTCCTTTACCTGTACACTCAGCATGCACTAATCAAATTTCACATCAGTACATGCATTTGTACCATCAGTAGTTTGACTTTTTCTCCCAGTTGCTATGACTTATGATGATATATGCACAGCTTTTCCTTGCAACTTGCTCACAATCTACAGGCCTGTGGTTCCTTGGACAACTAGAACAGTTTGTCTAGGGAGGCAAACAAAGAGAACAGGCAATGCCTTTCTTACCATGTGTTATGCACTCGCTTGCTAGGGCGAGGTACACAAAAGTGCATCTAGAAGGTCACCAGCATGAAATAACGGTCGGTATGTACATATGTTGCACTATTACTGTGTGCCCGATGTATACTCTGCCCACTATCAATATGGCTAGGTGTCTACCTACACATTTAGCTCAATGATGTAAACAGTGACGCATTTATTGGAGGCCAAAAAACGAAGTCCAATCAATATCTATATAGCCACGTGGGTAATCGTGAGCATAGTTATAGAAGGGATTCTCTTTTCAATTCTAGCACTCCCAGCTTTGCTTTGCCTAGGCGATGTTTTGCTGCCCTAGTCTAAAATCGTGTGACATGATGATCGTGATCTATGTTACATCAGGTATCATGAACCCCAAGTCACTATCAACCCTACTTTAATTTGCAGGTCAATAATAGGTTTCTTCAACACTGGGCACCCGTAAGCTGGCAGCCACCCACCATCTCTTTTTTTTGGTCTCATCTTTACGCCCCCTTTCTCGCCCTCAGTAAATGCAAAACCATTTCGCCTCAAATGCGATCTTCCGTGCATGACCCAAAAGGAAGTAGGTCCAGACCACCGTACATAACCGAGTGCCGGCCTCTTTACTAAATCGCAAGGTACTTTTTTTCTAAGCGGAACTGAGCGCTTTTTTTTCTTCTTGCTCAGTCCCCTCAACCTTTGAGAAAAGACAAGAAGGTGAAGAAATGAAAAAAAAAAGATCCCTTACGGATACAACCGTAGCGAGCGGGCTCTGTGCTGGCTGCTGCACGCGTCCACCAGGGGTAGGTAAAATAACACAATTAAGCGACAGCAATAAACTTGTCATAACATTGGTTGACGTGATCCCATGTTACACAATGTCATGTCATTGACCTAAATAGGAAAGAGCCAAGGACTGCACAGAGCCAAAGAAAAATGGTGGCAACTATTAAGTAACAAAATAGGAACAAGTGGCAGATCTTAAGAAATCAGCGTACTTTGCTTTCCCAGGGCTCAATCATCAAGAGGCAAATGAAAAGCAAAAAAGAGAGAAATCGAAGAAAAAGGCGAACTATAGTTAAAGTGGGGCTTGTGTTGAAGTTGGTAGATCTGCTTTTCCGTGTGTAACGTCAAAAAGACGAACGGCAAACATAAGCCACAGGCAAAAGCAAAAGTATTGAATGGGGAGCAAACAATTGAAAATGAAGGATGATGTGAAACAAATAAGCCATACAGGGAGGTTCTGGTTTCTTTTAGTGGCATTGCTTTGTTCATTGCTGTATTCTGGAAAAATAAATGGAAAAATATATAGTATCAAGACAAAGAAATACGAGGCACAAAAGAGCATGAAGAGCCAATGTAAATGAGTGTATAAAGTGGCAAATCTAGTTCGCGCAATTGCAGAAAGTGACTTAGATAGCGGGAAGAGCAGGAATGCCAAATCAACCAAGAGACGCATCACACAGCGAGCATTAGAGTGGATGCGCAGTTGTTCAGGGAAGAGAGAGTAGCGGAAGCGGGTAAAATAGTAAAAGCAAAGAAAATGCAAGATTGGCAGAAAGACAAACGTGCCTCTTCCAGCTCTTTTCGCCCTTTTGCGCTCTCGCTATTTGAAAATAATTACAGCGAGACAGGGCTGGATGAAGCGAGCTAGCCCGCGCAAAATGTCTAAAAGCCAGCCAGCCAGCCAACTAGCCAACGTAGCAAAAGACTAGAAACAAGCTCTTTGCTGTCATTGGAATTGCCATTGCCATTGCTATTGGCTCCATTTAATGCCCCAAACTACGCCAAGCAAAAATCCAAAGCAGGTGCTAAGCCGACGCCCATTTTTCCAGCGCTATTGATATTTGTCTTCTTTTGTATCCAGGCTGCCCCTAGGCTGATCTGTCAGATGATCTGTCAGAAACGCCAGCGAGGCGATAGGTGTGAATTGGTAGTGTCAAGCCCCATGCTCAGACTAACCGCTATGTGTGGTGGGCGCAAGATCTTCAACGGGGGTCGAACAGGGACGAAATAGATGTCAAGCTGCATGATTCAGGATATGCACTCCACCACCGACCAGATATCTTGCCTTTAAGAATGGGAATAGAAAGAGCCTAATAAACCAGAGAGCAGTGGCCTCCAAGGGAGCTTCATGGCGATTGGCTCGGCAACTCTGACAATAAGTCGCTTGGTTCAGTCTCCCGCTTGTTTCTAGGCGTTTGTTTGCTTTGTTTGTCTCCCAAGCCACGGACCGCTAACAGAGCCATATTCTCTCTGCATCAGGCCATTAACTCAATCAGCCTAAATCTTGCTGCCAACAAAGACCATGGCGGCTTGTTTTGTCTGTAGTTTTCTTTCATCCCAAGATCAAAGAAGGCAACCGCTTTGACAAGACAACGGGTCAGACCAGACCAGGCCATGCGAGGCAAAATCCAAGACTTCCAGGTAAAATCGTTAGCCCATAAATGCTAGCCAGCTTTTTGTCTTGGAGTCGTTGTGCCAGGGTTCAAGACCAAACAAGACATTGCGCGTTTTGTATCGCACAATTGCCCTCTTTTCAGAGGGCGAGGGAGGCAAATGGGCAGTTACTCTAGCTAGCATGGAGAAATTAGCCTCGCACAGGAAGCCACTTCCGCTAAGTGAAGAAAGAATGGCAGTTTCTCTTTTTGCTGGGCAGTTTCCTGGATATCTACAGAAGCTTTAGTTTCTTTGGGGTAATTCCCTTTTTGGTTATTGAGCACCGGCGAGAGATAAGCTTGCTATTAAGGCGCAATTCTGTAACAGCATTAGACGGCTTTGTTGATTAGTCTCTTGAGTTTCTTAATTACTCTACTCACTTGTGCCGCACACAGATCAAAAAGAACAAAACAAGCCCGAGAATACGAGGGTTCCCCAACAGTTGTCTTGTACTCTTCCTGTCTTTTATGGCATACAACCTCCCTCCCCCCTCCCCCAATAGATTCAATTGATCAGCTTCTTTCTCTTTTTCTCTCCCCGGATCTTCTATTCAGAAAAAAAAGAATTTGGCACACAGCAGCAGGCAGGCGGCAACACAATACCACACACACAGCATACAGCATCATCAGTGTGCCACCCAGAAGGGACCAGCACACCAGCACCAGCACAGTCCAGGACGCAGCAGAACATATCTTATTTTTTATTCCCACCCATCAAGGCGACTGGAGTATCACCAGAAAGAAAGGGAGCGGGGAACATCTGCTAGGGGAGGCGTACCCGAGGACTTGAAGCGACCAGCGAGGACAGGAGTGTGCTGTACCGTGCGTGCATGGGCGAGAAAGTGAGTCTTTGTTTCTTATTCGTCTTGCATATACAGTTTGGAATCTGTGCTTTCCCTATTTTCCCTACTCTTGTCGCCTGTCTCGATCTCTAGAGTCAGATTCAGGCAAGTCTCCGTTTTAGAGAGGGGAGTAGAAGCAGAATCAGACACGCCGCGTTTTGCTTTTTTGTCAACCTCTGTTTTCTTTCCTCTCTTTCTCCCCTTTCTCTGCCACCTTCGCTCTTACCCTCCCATCTTTCTCGGCAACTGCGGACTCCTTCAGATGGCAGTTAGTCCTTCCGCACTCTGTCGTTGCTCCGCAAGTATATCAGTGTTGTTTGTGTCGCCGTCCTTCGTCCCTCTGCTATCTTTTTCTCGTCCTCTCTGACTTTTCTTTTTTTCTTTTTTTTTCCTCTTTTCGTCGCTTCGCTCTTTGTGTGTGTGCTCCTGCTGCCAACCCCCCTCCCCACCCGCCTGCCTTCCACAGACTCTTCTTGACCAACGTTGAGCTAGAAAAGAAGAAAGGAAACCCCCCCCCCTCTCAGAAGCTCCTCGCGCAGTTACATATTCGAGCTACACGCCATCGTCATTGCAATCTCTCCGGTCTCGTCGAACTTACTACAAGTACTAAGCAGTCTGACCCAGCAGACAATTTAGTCATTTTGTCTTTGCCTCGAAAACCATAATAACTGTGCAGTGACAAGAGCTGTTCTTGAAATCGCGATACCTCCTACCTTTTGTTTCATTTTCCTATATGACAGTAACAGGCTCGGATTACACCATCACCCTACTTGATTGAGAAAGATCGTCCGATTCGAGCAACCACTATAGACAAAGAAAAGCTCCTTCTTATTTTGGAAACCTTCATTGCAACTCAGCTTCCCTCTTTATCCAGAGCTCATCTGCCGTCGAGCCTAGCCCCTCCCAAAAATAGCAGTTGCCTCATCACTGATCTTATCAATTCCTCCTGCCGATTTTGAAGATCCAACACGCAAGGCTCGCCTTCCCCTCATTTTGAAAATCTAGTTTTCTAATCATCTATCGGCTGCCCTCTCACTGTATTTCCCGCTTCCTTTTACTCTTTTTCAGTTTTAGCCTTCGAACGATAAGCACGGCCGTCGCCGATTCGATACTATGCCCGTCTCATCGGCTAGATTCTCGCTGCCGTATCCGAATCTGTCGTTTAGCGATTTTGCCGTACTTACTGAGCCCCCACCACCCCTGCCAGTCCTATCAACTCCACCATCCGCCACATCATCGCCGCTTAATGGCCTAAATATGGCAGCAGGCCCGGGCACCAGCCCTGGGCCATCGCCGAGAGACCGTAGAAGTAGGGCTACTACAGTGGACGTGGTGCCAATCCAGGGGCCACAACTGACCCGCGCAAGGCAGACAGTCATAATGATTGGGTAGGTTATAAATACAGACAAGCTTGATAGCCTCTACCAATGCTAACAGGTCGGTGCCATAGGTGTCTTTTAGGCCTCTTTTTTTCTAGTCTCGATGCTGGTATTGTCTCGACATCTCTAGTCACAATATCACGAGAATTTGACGATTCTATCAGCGCGCCATGGGTCATCCTGGCGTATCTTCTTACGTACATGGGTGAGTGGAGTTGTGGTCTTGTTTCCAACTTGTTCTTTTTCTGGTGGCATGTTCCCATGCTAACGCCAGTCTATTTCTTAACCACAGGCTTCGCCGTGTGTGTTTCCAGATTAAGCGACATCTACGGCCGCCGCGATGTTCTTCTTATCTCATGGATCATCTTCAACTGCTTCTCAATGGGCTGCGGTGCCAGCTCCAGCATGAAGCAACTGTAGGTCAAGCCTGTACCCCCCTCCATCAATACCAACTAAATGCCCGGCTTTGCTAACACTCCCGCTTCTAGTATTATCTGTCGTGCCTTCCAGGGTATTGGTGGCTCCGGGCTCTACAGCTTAGCCCAGATTGCTGTGGTCGAAATGGGTCCCATCCGCACGCCAAGCCTTGTTGGAGCCATGATTGGCATTACACTTGCTATAGCTCTTGTTCTCGGGCCGATTTTAGGCGGGCTGATCTCATACTATGCTGGGTGGCGCTGGATCTTTAATATGAAGTGAGTTCCCTTACGGCTGACATACCGCACACCCTCTTTTTTTAACATGCTTTGGGCACTGTGACTAACCCTTCGCTCTAAAATAGCATTCCTGCGGGCATGGCTGTCTCCCTCCTGCTCACACTCTCCTGGCCTGTGTCGCTACGTGAGATAGACTCTCCACTAAGCCGCTACACCTGGAACTCGTTCACCAGCATTGACTTTGTCGGCAGCGGGACGCTCTTATGCTCTTGTTGCCTCATGATTTTTGCGTTACAGCAAGCCGGATCGGGAGTATCAATGTGGGACTCGCCTGGCATAGTCACCGCCTTCACTTTCGCCTTTATGTGTGCAGTGATATTTGTTGTGTGGCAAGCTGTGCTGGGCCGGCGGTACTTCGCTCATATTGCACCCGTCTTCCCTCTGCGCCTATTTTATCACAGAGTGTTTATATCATGTGTCACGTGAGCGACCTATTAATCCGTCTCTTGTTCTCCTGTGGCTTTTGCAACTAACACACTACTCTACTCTCTAGGGTCACTCTTCTATCTGGCTTTCCGTACTTTGCCCTTACCGTTGCCATCCCAGAACGGTTCCAAGTCATCAATGGTGATAATCCGCTTCTCGCTGGCCTGCACTTGATTCCATTGTTAGGGTCTTGTGCAATGGGCTCGTTTCTAGCCGGTGCACTATCAAGCAAACGCAACAACACCTCGGTGACTCTTATTGCATCTTCGTGTTTACAATTACTTGGCCTCGGTCTTATGACCACATTTTCCACGGCCAATGCTGATGTCAAGCCACAGTACGCCTTCCAGGCCATCATTGGGCTTGGTGTGGGCATGTGCTTTGGGTCATCCACCATCATCGCAGCGCTACAAATCCGGAACGAAGACCTTGCGTCTGCTCAGGGCGCCGTAGCCCAGGCACGCGTGCTAGGTGGGTGCTTCGGGCTTGTCATGCTGACCATAGTCTCACACAATGCCAGCACTGACAACGCGCTATTGAACCTCGAGCTCGAACCGTCAACCGAGATTGCGCAGGTCTCCAAAGACGCATATGCGGCCGCCTTTGCGCGAGAAACGCGCATCATGGTGTACGTTGCTGTGGCCATGGTTCTGCTCTCGTTATTTGCATGGGAACGCAACCCTGTAGCCATGTCGGTGCTAGCAGCACATCAGCATAAGGATATTCGCAATAGCACCGAGACGGCTACAGAAATGAGCGACATGGGCAGCATCCGGTCCTACAGAGCGCGACGGTTTCGGTTGTAAATGACAGAACCCGGATGGATGGTGAGAAAGTGGGGAGAATGGAGCTGTGTAGTTGGCCTGTGGTTTAGAAATTACGGTTTTCAGGGCTGGAGACTTGGGAACTTGGCAAGGGAGGAGCGAAGGAAGGCCTCAAAGCCACTTGCTTGGGTTGGTGTTTGGTGTTTATTTTTGCTTTTTGTTTTTTATTCTATTTCGCGGTCTTGTTCTTTCTGGATTGATATCTAACCGCTTAACCTAAATTGCTTGTGCAAACGGCCGTGGGGATGGAGATGGAGAGGAATAAGAAAAGAAAAAATAAGGTATTTATATTACTTTGAATACGTCGGGTTTACGTAATTGAAACCGGCCAAACTGCGGAGGAGTGGATCTTCGTGATAGGTAACGGATGAAAAAGTGAATAGCTAAACGAAACTGAGAATAAGTAAATAAACGCACGCACATGCAGTAACTATAGAAAGGAGCAACGAAAGACACAGATGCAGACAGGAGAACGCTGGAAACAATAAATCGCAAAGTAGATTGTCAGATCAAGAGAACAAACATAGCTGGAGGCAGAGCAAGATGGCAAAGAATGAAAAGCAGATTAAGTCAAAAGATTCTATATGAACGTATATGGGCGGTGACTTGATGATAGGCAAAAAGAGCAAGACGGCAAGACAGCAATAGCAAAAACAAGAAATGACAGAAAGATAGCAGGATATGGCGAAAATAGGCAAGGTTTATAGAATGAAAGCAGAGCTTCGTGTAACAACGCAGCAGCAAGTGAGCAGGAGGCCAAGCAAATGAGACAGGGCGATAACAAAAGCAAAAGAAAGGAAAATATATCAAAGGAGGGATAAACGGAAAAAGGAAACAGAAAAAGAGAAAAAAAGAAGCGTAAGCTTCACTTGCTATGCCTAAACAAAAAAAAAACGAGGAATATCAAGTGTAAGAGAGAAAATGAATATGAATATGAAAAGAAAAGAAAAAACGCCTGAAAAAGGAAAAAGAAGACAGTGGTATCAAAGTAAAGGGAGAGAAAAAAGAAAAAAAGAGGCTTAGAAAAGGAGAATCGATACAGGATAAGCATAGGAGCATGTAAAGACCATCACAAAGCGGGTCAATACAAAAAGAAGTGCAAGAATCAAATGAACAAGACACAAGAGCGTAGAGCAGGAAAGAAAAGAGAGACCAAGCCGGTAGACAGGACAGAGCCACGCCTCACTTCGCCTCAGACTGGGGTTTAGACTCAGACTCCACCTCAACCTTGGTTTCAGCCTGAGACCCGGTCAGCCCCTCCGCTTCTGTGTCCTCGACTACCGATGTATACACCGTTTTCATAGTCTGTAGTAGATCCGGAATGCGGAACGGCTTGACCATAACATCGTCACACCCAGCTTCACGGGCGCGTTGTAACTGCTCGGCACGCGCATGGCCACTAATTGCAATAATTGGTAGGCGTCCACCCGATGCACATACAATGCGGCCGTCGCGCTCCATCTGCCGAATCTGCCGCGTGCACTCAATGCCGTTCTGGATCGGCATCTCCATATCCATGAGCACCATTCCAACTACCGTTGAGGGGTCAGGAAGTGGAACTGTTATCGGTGGCGTGGCGGGCGATGCAGGCGTAGGTGCATGAACGTTGGTGTTATTCAGCGAGGAGAGCCCGTTCAGAGACATGGACGAAGCAGTGCGGCGTGACCCAAGACCGCTAGTTGAAGTAGTGGCACCAGCGATAGAAGAGGACGAGCGGCGAGAGCGGAAGGCTGTAGGCACAGGAGCACGCGACGGTGAGGGTAGAGACGGGGACGCCTCCGGTTCGCTTGTGCAAGCGGCGTCAATTTGGCTTGACACGGCCTTGACCACAAGAGACTGCGACTTGAGCTTGTCAATAGCCTCAAGCCCATTTGTAACAACCTGGACGTTATAGCCATTCTCGTTGAGCGCCTTCTTCGTCACGCGCGCATTAATAGAGTTGTCTTCGACCACCAACACGTTACTATTGCTTTTAATCAGAGTCTCCACAGCAAAGGCTGCGGCGGGGCTTGGCTTGGCTGGGAACGTTCGCGCGCAGAGCTTCGAAATAAGCGACGTCTTGCGCCTGCTCATTTCCTTGATCACCTCGGCCGCAGGGGTGTTATTTGCCTTGCGCAGCTTACGCTCCCGCCTCTGCGCTGAGAACGGCTTCGACGACTTGGCAGCCGCAGACTTGGCCTCATCAACCACAGGTGCCGGCGGAAGCGTCGCCTGGATATAAAATGCAAAGGTGGAACCTTCGCCAGCCTTGCTTTTGACGCCAATGTCACCGTGCTGTAGCTTAGTGAGACGACGCGAGATGAAAAGACCGAGTCCAGAGCCTCCATACTTGACGTGAGTGTGCGAGTTTCCCTGATAAAAGCGGCTAAACAGACTACGAGCCTCCTCCTCTGTCAAGCCTTTTCCTGTGTCCTCAACCTCAAACAGCAGATACAACCTATTGTGGTTATCTTCTGTCCCGGCGTCGTGAACAGGAGCTTCCTCCACGACCTTTTCCTGGTTATGGGCCAACGCAACGTTTATCTTGGCTGAGGGATTGCGGGGCAACAAGCGGTTGTTGAAGTTGACAGTCGAAAACGGCGGTTCAGGGCGCTGATCCGAGGCTTTTAAACAGACACTAATGTTGCGCTTTGAACGGCCCTGCGTGAACTTGATGGCATTAGAAAGAAGATTAATGAGGACTTGTGTGACTCGAGACGGATCAAAATCCAAGAAGCTCAGGCCCCAAGATGAAAACGACTTGTCCACCGTGAAGCTCAAGTTGATATCGAGGCGGCGAGCCTCGGCCTCAAACATCTTGACTGCCTTGTTTACCATGTCAACGGGATCAGCAGTCACCGCAGTAACCATAAGCAACTTAGCATCCAACTTTGACAGCGTCAAGATATCATCCACGATCCTCTTTTGGTGCTGGGCGCATTCCACAATGGTCTCGGCATCCTCCATACAGTCCTCGATCATCTGTAGCCTACGAGCTTGTGCCGACGAAGGGATTTGGCGCGGTGACGTGGCCCCTCCAAAATGACTGGCCGGATAGGGTGTAGAAATAGGGCATGTTTCCGAGGGCGAGTCGGGACCATCGCCAGCAGAGGTTACGTTAGACGCAGCGCTGGTGTCAAACTCCTCCAAGATCTCATTCAAGGTATTGACGATGTCATCAGCACACTGAATAATAGAGCCCAGCGGATTTCGCATTTCATGCGACGTCATGTCAATCAAGTTCTCTTGCTGCCGCTTGGATTCAATAGCCTCCTCTTTATGCTGACGCTCACGCTCTGTCTGCCATTTCTGGTCGGAAATATCGCTAATACAGCCAGTGAATGACGTCACTTGTCCGTTCATATCGCGGATGGGCAGCACAGTAGCGACTACCCAGCGCGGGGCTGGCCGCTGGCCTCCATAGCCGTCATCGGCCATCCATGTCGTCTTCAGGCGCATCTCATGAGTCCAAGAGCGCCCGGTAGCTGCAACATACTTGAGGCTATCTTCGAAAATGCCGTTCTCCTCGTCCCGATAAGCCAAGTCCCACAGCATGATTTCAGTCTCGTGCAAGTCAACGCGCTCCTGACCAATCATCTGGAAAAACACGTCGTTAGCACTGAAGATCCGACCTCTTCTGTCCGTATGATACATGCCCACGGTGGCATGTTCAGCCATACGCTTCAGATTCTCAGCATCTTGGGCACGTCTCCAGGCTGCAGCGGAAGACCGCTTTTGTGCAGTGATGTCCGTTAGGCACGTTAGAACACGGATAACACGACCGTTAGGGCGGCGTTCAGCCTTGGCAGTAGCCATCATGTAACGCTCGCCATGTGCAATGTGCTCCGAAATATCGTCGTCGTTGTCTGATTCATATAAGCTGCCAGTCTCGCGAATTTCCTGAGGTCTAGTACGAAACTCGAAGGTGACCGAGTCTTCGCTATCCAGCTGGTCAAGAGCCCTCTCAATGTTGGCATGGTGTTCATCAGCAACACAGGACAATATGTGGTTAGAGCTCTCATTTATGCCTAGAATCCGGTACCACTCCTTATTGGCAAATTGGATAGTGCCATGGGGACTTGACAAGCACATCCCAATTGGGAGAATATCAGCAACGAGACGAAGTTGCGTTTGCAAATCATAACCCTTCAATAAGTGCAAGTCTCGTGTAGTGATTTCCGCAGGCTTAGGGCGGGAATATGGTCGGGTGTTACTCTTGCTAAACTCCAACAGCCGTTCAGTAGCAAGTTCAGGCTCAGACACATCAGAGCCGTCAGAGCCCAGCTCCAACTCGGTATCAATATCAATACTGACATCAATGCCAGCCTCAATCCCGTCGCTAGCATTTACTTTAGAATGGACATCATCATCAACCGCAACAGTCAAGGGAATCAAAGGTGACGAAGGTAAGGGCGGCGAAATCTGCCCGGCTTTTGGCTCCGACTCGATCTTTTTCAGCTGGTTCTCCGTGTTGGCGTCGTTTTGCGGCAAAATAGTAGAGTCGCCTGTCTCTTCAATGCTAGTGGTAGAAGTAGAAGTAGATGGTGCTGTAGCAGTAGAAAAGTCAAACATGACCTCGTGGATAGGCGGTGAAAGCGGCAGTGGTATGTTGAAAGGCTGATCCTGTGACATGGAGATAGTCATACCCATAGACATGGGTATTTCAACAGTAGGCATAGGAAGCTGGGGCACGTTCTTGGCACTGACTACAACCCACTGGCGTCTGACAACATACGCAGTCCAGGGGGTGCCAAAATGAACAGCAACTTTATGCTGAGCAGGGCTAGAAGAACGGTCTGCTGTAGGATACTTTGACGTTTGAGTTTCGGATGTAGCATAAGCAGGGGTTTGGTCCGTGTACACGGATATGATCCACTTCCACAGATTGTTCTGGCGGACATCAAGGCCGGACTTTTCCCTGCTATGAGTTGATTTCAGTGCATCGAGAACAGCAGCAAACGCTGGCGAAGACCCAAATGCAGGGTTACAATAGGTAAGAGTGGGCATGGGTAAAGTTGCAGATTCAAGCACAGGCGCAGACGCAGATGCAGATGTCGATGCAAAGACTGATGCAGGCACAGTATTAGATGAAGCATGCTGGGTGGAAGCAGCAGGCTCCAGGGCCAAGGTCTGATCAGATGGAGCCGACGAGGGTTGTGTAGAGGAAGCAGAAAGACCAGAGTTTAAATCATCCAACGTAGATGATATTGAAATCGTAGAAATGCTACTACTGGCAGCGTGTATATCGGCATGACCATGGTCGAACGGGGATAGGGGCAGGACTTTCAGAGGAGGCTCTGGTAATATTTGCACAGGGCTAGCATCATGGGTTGTGGCGGAAAGATTATGAAGCTTGACGACAAACGTAGGTCTTGGATCAGGCTCGAGGAAGTCGACGACCAAGTCGTCGAATTCATCATTGTGGTGGGGATGGGTTGAGGAAGAGGGGGGGGGTTGGTGTGATTGGGCTTCTTGGGAAAGAGAGAGCTCGTATTTAGGCTGGAGCTGGGGGCGTAGTTCAGGATATAAGTGTGAGTCTGAGTGTGGGTGTGGGTGTGGGTGTGATTCAAGCTGGTGTTGCTTTAGTGTTGATGCCGGTGCTGGCGCTGACGCTAGTGCTGGTCCCGGTGGAGACGAGGGTAGGAGAGGTATGGCTAGGGACGGGAATGGAGGCGAGGTTACAGGTATAGATGCATGCAAATGTGTGAGGTGAGATGGGGACTGGACAGCGGGCTGTGGGTCAGGCTCGGTTTGAGTCTGGGGCTGGGGTTGATGGTCTACAGGCGAAGTAGCCCGAGATTTCTGGGTGTCAACATCAGGAAGTTGCGAGGAGTGAGAATAAAACTCGATCTCAGACTCGATACTAGTGGTTGGGAGGTCAAAGGCGGAGGTAATAGGTGCCATTTCCTTTGCCAGTTGTTTCTGGTGGTCCTCCTCTTCTTCCTTTGGCGGGAGCAGCAATGGCGGCGCGTTTGGCAAAGTTTCTTCTTTTAGTGGGAGAGGGTCTATTGTTTGGAAAGGTGGAATGCGAACATGGGAAAGGAGCTTGACTCCCTGAGAGCTGGCGTCGGTGTCTGTATCTGAGTCTGCGTGGGTAGCGACAGTAATGACACTCGGGGAAGCTATTGGCTGGGGTTGAGTCAAAGACAAAGACGACTTGGGGTTTGACGCAGCAGCCATAGAAGGTGAGTGATCCATGTGCAGAGATGAAGCAGGCACAGCAGCGGAGTTGGAACCAGATGTAGAAGCTGCAGCCGAGACAGGACGACGCAAATGGGGCTGGGAGCGAGATCGCAGAGGAAACTTTTGAAAAATGCCAAAGGCGCGGGCTCGTTGTCAATGCGAAGAGCGAGCTGATGAGAAAGAGCCAGGCTGTAGTTGGCGCTGGGCCTTGGAATGCGAAGGTGGCGGCAGTGGTGGTGATGCGGGCG
This sequence comes from Ceratocystis huliohia, assembly GCA_038382965.1. Taxonomy (NCBI): domain Eukaryota; kingdom Fungi; phylum Ascomycota; class Sordariomycetes; order Microascales; family Ceratocystidaceae; genus Ceratocystis; species Ceratocystis huliohia. Next base: position 13,595 of record JAXCEX010000328.1, read on the forward strand.
TTTGGGTGGGAGAGCGTCGACAGCGGGAGATGAGGGTAGCTATGAGAGAAGAAAGTCGGACGGGCGATGGGGGAGGAGAGGCGGACAAGGAGGCGGCGGCAGTAATAGCAGGAGTAGTTGAGGGAGCAGTCGTCGTCGGAGATGTCGACGCTGAAGCTGGCGACGACGGGGACGGCAAGGATGAGCAATGCGGAAGGCCAGTGTCAGGGTCGAAGTGGGTGACGGTAGCTTCCTCGGGTCCCGTAGCGGGAAGACTCATTATCATGAACACTATGGAGAGGGAAGAAGAGGAAGAATAGATAAGGGAAAAAAAGAAGAAGAAAGGATTGTCACAGAAACCAAGTTTGGTAGCGTTGCAGACGGGATGCAGTTGAGGTTTAGTTCGGGGGTCAAGCTCTCAAGCTCCTAAGCACAGGTACAGCCAGAGACACAGGCGCAGGCAAAAAGAAAGCTCAGACTTCAAAGCGAGCCAATGTTGTCTTTTCCCTCCTCTTTCAGAGGCAGCAGGCACTAGCAGCAGGAAGGGAAGAGCAGAGATCAGGCGTAGATTTCGGCAGAAAGGATCTCCGACTAAGCAAACAACACATGTGATGCTTTAATCAAAGCGAGGCAGAAGATGGGAACGAGTAGAAAGCGGTGGCGGCAGCGGTGAAGAGAAGAGACAGCATGGACTTGATGTAAAGAAGGGTAATAATGATAATAAGGGAGGCCTTGAGAGAAGGAGGAGGGGAGAAGGCGCGAGGAGACAGGCTGCGGCTTAGTGAAGAAGTAGAGAGGAAATAAGAGAAAATACAAAAACAAGAAATAGAACAAACTAAAGGGAGAAAATTCAGACTGGGATGTTTTCTGCCTGCAAAAGCCGAAGCCTGAAGCTTTAATGAGGAGTTCACGATGATAAAAACGTCACACCAAAAACACACAAAGACAAAGACAAAGAAGAAAAAAGAGAAGAAAGAGGATGGAGGATGGAGAAGTTTCCGAAGAGGGTGAAGTTTTTTTGTGCCTTCAACGTAGCGAACAAAGGGCTAGCCACATCGTTTCTCTGAAAATTGGAAGGAGAACGAAAAACGTAGTTGCCATCGCGAAGAGGATGAGCCAATGTGGGTGGTTGATCATCCAAACAGGAAGAGCAAACAGAACTATCCCTTTTCTCGCCAAACTAGCAAGAGGCTACTGGGAGAGCAGCCAGCATAGGTCCAACTACAGCACAAGCCATGGACAAGCCAACCTGCAAGACAAGGCAAGGAAGATGCTACTTTCTTGGTATATCAACGCGGACATTATCCCCATGTGCATTGCACCGCACCCACCCAAGACAGTGGCACGCCTACTAGCACAAGGTGCAAAAAAAAATTAAAAAAAAAAAAAAAAAAAAAAAAAAAAAAAAAAAAAAAGAAAAAAACCATAGCGCACCTTCCCTCACTACCAATAGCATAATAGGTGACCTGGAAACTGCCATTTGTCTCGCTCTTCCCTTCCCTGTCTTCTTGTCTCCTTGTCCTCTCACTTTCCCATCCTGCTCTAGTGCAGCCCCATGCAACAGCCCATGCATGCCATCTTGGTCATTTCTGGCCAAGCGTAACCAGCCGAAGCTTTTTTGAGGCAGCTAGCATTCTTCAAGCCCAAGAGGAAAGCGATTAAATGGGAAAAGAGCAAGTAAAGTGAAATGCTTCTATCCTCGCCCTGAAGCACAGGAAAGACTGTGGCCAGAAAAACACGGCAGCTCTAGCCCAGCGCTGGGCAGACGGGGCATGGCCAGAAGATGGGCATGGTGGGGGCCACAACAAACAAACGGACGGCGAAAAACGGGAAGTATAGCAAGCCCAGCACGCAATCAATATGCCAACAACAAAAGCGAGATTCGGGCAGGCAGAGTGCCCAAAGAAGGGGGGGCCTGGAAGGATGCCCCATTTTACTTTATCTTCTTACTTTGGTTGCCGCACCTTCCCTCTCTCCCACCAGATGTGATGCATCCCTCAAGAACTTCTTTCTCATGTCTAGCCCCATTCTAGCTCCATCTTAGCCTGCCCTTCTAGCCCATCCTAACTGTCCTTGCTCTTTTCAGCTAGCGGGAAAGAACAAGGAAAGACGCAGATGAGAGAAAATAAAAAGGAAAGGAAAGAGGCGTAAGTCGTTCCTTTTTTCAGAAACTCGCAGACGAGCCATTTGCTCGGCGCAAGAAGCAACAGCCAAAAAGAGCCGGGAAATTAGAACGGAAAAAAATTCAAGACGGAAAGAGGAGTCAAAAAAAGAAAGTGTTTATGTTGTGCCAAGGCCTATGTCAAAATAAGAGGCATACGTCATTACGCAGCACTGCGCAAGGATTACAGACCGCAAAAAATGAATGTCGGCAGGCAGGAAAGGGGGAGCATGACGAAAAACCCCAGGGATAAATAAAAGGTAAAAGTGAAAAGGAACAAAAAGGGGAAAATATGGAAAATAGAGAGAGGAAAGAGGAAAGAGGAAACAGAAAAGAGAATTCTGCGAAAGCGTTAGAGTTCGTTGAGCAGGAGCCAAATCCGAACAAAGACGGAGGGGAAAGACCGGTCAAGACAGGTCAGGAAGAAGAGGAATCAATGCATAGTGCCATATAAACCCAGAAGCAAGGGAAGTAAGTAGGAGTAGGTTTCTAGGGACACCGAATGGCAGATGCCTCTTGCTAGAGGAAGGCACACGGTATGTTTTAGCTCCCAATGTTTTCGTGGCTTACACCTGTGAGTGACTTGCATCACAGCACACGATGTGAGCTGCATGAGTGTTAACACCATGAACCACACAACACACGTCAGTCCATAACCAATCGATGAGAGCTACTCCAAAAGCAAAGTGCAAAGTAGCCTCACAAGGGTGCGGGTGCACAAGTGCATAAGGCTAGATTTGGGCGCGCGGAAGTCACAAGGGCAAGCCCCCAGGTAATAAGAAAAAAATTAAAAAAAAAGAAAAAAAAATACAAAGGGCTTGTCTACACCACAACAATCTAGCCCAGCCTAGCCTAATCTAGTCCAGTCTAGTCCAAGTTGGTCAGTCTGAATCTGCTCTTCTCGCCCTTGTTCGTGTCAAGCTTCTCATTTCTCCTTCGCACTTCTAACACAATGGTCACACGGAGGTCTGAGAGTCAAGGGGAGCTAAAATGGTTCAAGTAGGAACTAAGAAGTAGAAGACTACCAAGTCCAAGCAGCACTAAAAGAAGGACGCAGCAGAAGAAGAGGTCTGAGCACCGATATAAGAACGGGAAGAAGATAAGTTTAGCTCAATCTCCTTCAATTTACTTCACTACAGCCGGCCTGGCCTGGCCCACCAACTAGCTGTATTTCAAGGGTTTCTCGTACTCCTTCCAAGAGTTTGGATAATGATTACCGGGCCCATAACAGTGGACATAAGAAGACACGGACAGGGAAAAAAATGCATACATTATGTGACAGGGGCAAACAAACGTAGAAAGGATACAAAGCAAGCACAGGTACACACGGACACGGACACAAAACACATCACAAAATGAGCCGAGGAGACAACACTATATACTATCCAAGCCAAGTCTGCATTGCATATACACGTAAAACACATATACCAAACCCAAAGCACAGATCAGCCCTAATCTTGCAGTGGTGAGGTTCTTCCTCAAGAGTCTGAGCTGAGAAGCAGCGCAGGTTTCAAGCCTGGCTAGGCTAGTGGCAGAACAAACTTGGGGTCGTCACTTACACTGCATCAATGCTACAGAACCCTTCAGAGCTGAGCTAAAGTAGCCTAGGCTCTGTCGAATTTGCCTTGTTTTTGTGGGAGAAGAGGAGGAAGCCCAGAGGCTAAAGCACAAAAACTTGGTTACTCAAAAAGAATAAAAAAAAAGAAACGCTGAACCCTGGCAAGGTAGCAGTTGTATTGCCAGGATCATCATATATGATGTCATCGAGTGTAAAAAAAACATAATGAGAAAAGAAGGGGAAAAGGGCACAAATGGCTGGAGAGAAAAGTGACCAGGAAAAGAGACTAGCGCTTTTAGGTAGGGGTAGCCAGAGGTTTGGTTTATTGGTTCGTTCATGAAATTAGGTGATGTTACAATTAGGGTTAGGTCAGACGCAACCCCTAGAGGTGCACCTCCTTTTTCTGTTTAGTATTCCTTGATTAGGGAAGGTGAAAAACAGAGAGGAAGGGCGGAGAACAATCATTTCCTGATTTAGCCGCCTGATTACCTTTTTTCTTCGTCTTTTCACTGCCACATTTGCCGGGCTTCTGGAAGGAAAGGAAGCATAGATAAAAAGGAAAATATTTTATTTAAAAAAAGAGCGTTTACTTGAGTTACATTCGAAAAGCAAGTACACTGACCACAGGTATCAAATACTTGTTGTAGCACGCACTGCTGTCTCAAGTCCGAGGTTCTTTTGTATGGGCATGTAAGTTTGGCGACTGAAAAGAAGAGGGTCAATTTTAAGAAGCACGAGGGAAATAAATACTGAACGTAGAAAGGGCTGCAACTTCTCTTATTTTTGCCGGAAATGAGGACAAGCACAGAAACTTGGGGCCAGACCGCTGCAAGAAGGGATATATCCCCGTCTTCTTCGACTCTTGTCACGCGGCTGGGATAAAGGGAGCTGATCTGACCTAGGCGGAGGAAAAAGAAAATGAGACAAGAGATGCAGGCTAAGTAAGAGAGATGGATATGAGACGATCTTCATCTGTATGAGAAAGAGGGGAGAAGAAAGGAAAAAAAAAAGAGAGAACGGTTATAACCACAACAGCCTTATTGCTTGGCTGCTTTTCCTGTGACTGCGTTGGTGTGCAGGGTACGTACTCTCGACTTGTATTACTTGTATTCTCTTCTCTCCACCTAATCATCTAATCGTGGCATGTGCTGTGACGTAATAAAGCATATTTCTCATGCAACATCAACCATGACCAACACACAAGATAATACAGGAAGCGTGTCTGTAATAGATGAGGGGGGAGAGAAGAGAATGAGGAAGCCTGTAAAAGTGATGCAGATCAAAGCCTTTTTTTCTTTTTTTTTTTTTTTTCTCACATACACACGCTCCAAGGAAAATCCAAAAGCCCACACCCTAAGGGGAGAAAAAAAAGATTATTGTCACGAGACCTTTTTAGGATGGTGACAAAAATGTGCGTGGCAGGAGAAAGTCCACAGGGCAAACGTAAGAAGGTGAGGAGAAAAAAAAAAAGAAAATTGAGGATAGCTAGAAATGGCGGTGTAAATCAAGAAAAGGGACAAACGATAAAACTTTGCAATACCCATGATGAACTATAGAAGGATGAAGCGAAGAGTTTGCTGGGAAGCTGTGTCACCGTAGATTATTAAGGTCTTGACATTTTCAAGGTGCAACCCTAATAGGGTTAGTGCACCAATTTGGCAACATTGGGCAGAATTTTGTGACTTACTACCTGTCAGATAGCTTATATCGATTTGGAATTTTATAACATGCTAGGCGGCTGACGGGCATTGCTGCTGCATTATTCTGCATTTATTTGCCTTGCTTGACGTTTTGTTGTTGTTGTTGTTGTTGTTGTTGTATTTTTTAACGTCTACCTGAACAGAGCGAACTATCAATACGACGGCGTTCCGGACAAATGAAGTCCTAGGTGATGTCGTCACCCAAGACCACCTTTGGG
>JAXCEX010000329.1:0-19037 GCA_038382965.1 Ceratocystis huliohia
TGGATGGGGCTGTGAGGTGTTATTTGGCCGGCCGCTCAGCTTCAGTTTCGATGAAGTGCAAATCCATAGGTATCCACGTCTCGATTGCCAACACTGGCAATGCGATGAAAGCCAGTGCTGTCTACTTGTAACTGTGTCCATAGGATGAAACCAGACTTGGAGCATGTGGCATTGGCCTCCTTTCTGTCTGTTTGCCTCGTAGAAAGTCCAACCTCCTAACCTCCATATGACATCCTGCTTTCATCACGATCCTCTCATAGCGTTAAAATCATACACATACATTGTCTTCCTAGATATACCATACAAATTCGTACACTCTGCCCATGAATCATCTCTCATGAGCCCTATCCTGTTTGTTCCCCTTCCTTCTCTTTCAGTCTCTAGGGGGGCGTCTCCTCTCTCCCTCTACGCAATTCTGCCTTTCTCACAGGCAGCTTCTCTAGCATCGACCCTGTATAGCCCAAATGATCCTGCATAGCCGAAATCAGCCGCTGCATCTCCATTTTCATATCGTCCGCATCGCAACGGCCCTCCATGACGTTTCCTGTTGGTGCATCGGGAGCCGTCGACACTTCAAACGGCACTAACGACGCGGCAAAGTCTGAGTACGACGCGACGCTAGACGACACTGAGTCCTGCCTCCAGAAGGCCGGCGGTTCTGCCGCTGAACTGCCATTGCTGCGATTTGGCTCACGGCGATGTAGTGGTGGCGAGTCATTCTCATCTAGCTCTCTGTCGGTATCCCGGCCGAGGTCTTCGTACATGCCGTTGTACCCTCCTGTAGTATATTCAGTGTTACTGCCGCTGCTGTGATTTGCTGCTACCAGTGCATTACTGTTGCTGTGGTGGCCCATATCCTCCGGTATCAGTAATGAGGGCAAGCGGTCTGTCCGCGACTCATCAGGGATAACCATCGACGCCTGTCTCTTGGCATCATTGAACGAAGGTATGAATATCCCCGATTCGCGATCTACACCGTTTGCATCCTGGCCGCCTGCCAAAGCATTTGAACTCGCTTGTGTATGGCTTTTTGGCTGCTGATACTGTGTGTAGTCGGTCATCTGAGATTCCGGACGCTCATAGCGTGCCTCATCCAGGTCAATGTACAGCGAGGGCTCGCGATCCGTACGCGCACTGCTGGTTACATATATCGACGGCTCGCGATAACCATCATTCAAGTCGGGAATCTCAATTGTACCGTCGTCGTTCTCATTGTCCGCCTGGTTCCCAGCGTCCGAATACCCGTTCTTGCTTGTGCCGTTAGTCGCGTTAGCCAGCGCTGATGTAGTGTTAGCATCGCTGACATAGAGAGAGGGCTCCCGTGGCCCCCCTGAAGCAGCTGTGACATATAGCGACGGCTCTCGTGGCTGGGATGTTGATGAGACATAGAGAGACGGCTCTCTGGTCGTATGTGGTACTTCAAACCGCCGTGATGTGTGCTTCTCCAGCCCGAACCGCTCTTCTGTATCGCTTGCAAAGGCTGCATCTGACTGCGACGTTGAAGGCCGCGAATAGTTATCCTCAACAAAGCCCTCGTCCAAGTCAATCAAGCTCGCTACCGACGCCCTATTAAGCGGCTGTCGCGAGATCGACAGACTTTGCAAAGACACGGCCGATGAATTCGCACTTGGTCTACTGTAAATCTCGGTTGGGGGGTTAAATGCCGGCGGCAGAGACGGCATTGCATCTTCATGGTTATCAGGCTGACCAGATCCGCCGCCAGCCATGACCGGGAAAGTCCAGTCCTGAGTTCTACGGTTATCGTGCGGTTGCGGCTTCTGACTTGCACGGATGGTATCAGATCCATGTGCATCCGTCCCCGTGCCATCATAGGATAGGTCTAGATTAATGAGCGACTCGCGAACAGTTTGCCCCTGCGAGTGATCACGAAGGGGCAGATCCGAGGTCAGTGGTGGGCTCTCTCCCCGGCCGTACCATGCGCGGGCATTGTCGCGGTAGTTTGTCAGTGTATTTGGGTCAAACACCTTCTCTAGTGGTGCCGTTGGCCCCTTCAAGTTCGGCGGTCTACGACGGCGACGTGGCCCGTTTTTCTGCGGCGGGGGAGCCTGACCCGGGAAGTCAACACCAGGCCCGTAGGCATCATAAACTGCTGACGCATCAGGATCATCGGCGTGTGGGGCTTCCTTCATAGTATTAAAGTTCCAATCATCCATAGCAGGCATTGGCGGCGCGTCTTCAAGTTGCCCCTGAGCACCGCCAACAGCAAAGAGCGATCGTCTGCTGCCGCCTTGTGTTTCCCAGAGACGATAGGCCTTGACCAGTTTTGAAAGTGATGCCGTTGGAAAGCGGTCCTCAGTATCGGCAATATACGGATGTTGTTGAATTTCTTCTATACGTGGTCTCATAGCAGGATCATCAACAAGACAATAGGCCACCATATCCTTGAGCAAGTCCGAGTACTGGTCGCCTTCAAGTCGAGGGCAATTGTTCTTTAGGAACTTGCCAATGTTTGGTATATTCTGCAGTGTTGTCGCATTAGGTGGCAGTCCAGACGCAACTTCGTAAACCATAGAACCAAATGCCCAGATATCAACCTCGGTTCCATATGCAGCTGATTCAAACAGCTCCGGTGCCATCCATTGCAGTGTCCCAGTAACAGTCGACCGCTTATCAAAGCGCGTGTTTATAATGCCAGCAACTCCAAAGTCGCACAGTTGCACGCCGCCAGCGTCTGTGACCAGCACATTGGCACACTTGATATCTCTGTGGATAATGCCTTCTTTATGCACCCACGACATGGCCTCGGCAACCTCACGCAAAATGGGAATGATCCATTTCTCAGGAAGCCCACCAGTTGGTCTCATCAGCGTGGCCACGCTGCCACCAGCACAATACTCTGTGACCATCCAGATCGACTGGTCTACTAACAGCGAGTCAACCACCATGTTAATATTGCGGGCACCGCTGCTGTTCAGCATCTTGAGCGTGTTGACCTCTTTAAGAATATCGCTAAAGGTATCCGAATTGGTGGGATTCATGCTGTCGCCCTCCTCTATGCTGATGATTTTGACTGCAACAAGCTGTCTGGTGTCGCGATGTGTAGCCTTGTACACACGGCCAAAGCTTCCCTTTCCAATGAGCTCCATTAGTTCGTACGGCGGGATTTCCTTGCCTTGCGCCGTCATTTCTTTCAAGATAGTCGACTGCATCTTTTGCGCGTCCATGACGGCCTTCCGGCGGACGTCTGTCATCTGACCGGCCATGAAGTGAAGAGCGGCCATGGCTAGAGCTACAGACTGTGTATTGTGTTCTGGGGGGGGGGGTGGATAGGAGTCGTGTCGTATCGTATCGTCGAAAGATTATTGCAGCCTTTCGAAGCGTGAAGGCGCTATCTACCGCAATTTCGTGACAAAGAGAAAAGAAGAGCAAGTAACGCTTGATCGTATAGACGTATAAGTCCGAGGCAGCAAAGTGTTGTTCAACAATTTTCGGCCATGGTATGCGAAGGATAGTGGGCGTAAGCTACAGTTAGCCCAGTACGCAGGCAGGTCAACCTTGTTGCTAGTTTGTCTCTGGTAAAAGGGGGAACGAAGAAAAAATCAGGTCGTCTTGTCTATCGTCTCGTCGTGAAGCTAGAATCGCCAAGGGCTCGTCGAGAAATTGTGTCGTCGGTCACAGGTTATCAAAGGGAGACTGAGGCAGAAGGCAAACGCTTAGGCCAATGCACAGCAAAGGCCAGAAGGACGAATCAAAACAAAGAAGCTAAATTACGGATCTGGGGCCAGGATGAAGAAAAATACAGAAACTGAACCAGCAAAAAAGATGTGATAACTGGCGTGATTAAATATTGTTCAGAACAACAGGAGAACAAGTTGAAGGAATAAGTTCTATCCAAGGCCAAAGGCCAAGCCAGTGGTGTCTGCTGACTAAGCCTATTTGCACCGCCCGCTTTTATTGTTCTGTACGACCATAGCGATGGGCCTCTGCGACGCGAGGGGCGCTGTAGCTAAAATGCTTTGGCTCTATAATGTAAGCTTTATTCCCTATATTTGAGGCGCTGAGCTCCAAGCCTTAGTCATCATGCCGTGTATTTCAAATTCGCAAATATCACGACCAACAAGTCAAAGACATTCTGCTGCTGCTCATTACTCTAGACTAGGTCTCCTCGCCGGCCTCGTTTCATGTTTCTCCAATGATTCTAACATTTCCCTGTCTTAAATCCCCGAACGCTCTTTTCCTCCCCAGCATAATGCACCACTTATGCACCACCCCTTACGCACATGATCGACAAGACAATGCAAAACTCCAGGGCACAGACGCACACACCGGAACAACCTCCAGAGTAAGCGCAAGCCAAGATATTATGTTGTGGGCAACGTAAAAAATGGCCACCGAGAATTCGTATTCTAACATCTATAAAACTCCTGTTTAACAAACAACCACCCAATGACAAAGACAAACAGGCTGTCTTGTCAAGATATCAATAATCTCACCTACACCTGCCGTTAGATAACACGCATTTCCTCCTCCCATTCCTATATCCCTCAGACTCCAGCAATAAAGAGATAAAGAAATTCAACAAATAATGATCCACGTGGAGAGTTCACATGTGAAAATAAAAGACAGAAAAATCAAGAACCAAAAACGACCATGTGTAATTGTGACAAAGCAGCAAGTAGGGGTATATGAAGGAGAGATAAATAATCCGGAAAAACAAATCGCTGTGTAGGTGCAGGAAAACAAAAAGCAGGAAATGCAAAAAGATATTGCGTACATCAATGATGTCCAAGAATTGTGAGTAAGACACAGCTAGAGCCAAACCTTTCGTGTACCCTTGCGTCAAAGTTTGTGTATCAATAAAAGCCTCAACGAGACTTACCGAGTGCGGGTTGAGCTCGCAACAGTTTGAGTAGTAAACGAGCCTCGCCGTCCATTCTTGAGCCATATGTATATTTTATGTTATAGTCGTCATGTTGTTTTGTCAAGGTTTTCAACTGTTTTTGCGAGGTTTTTAAGAGGTATAAGAATGGTCAAGGAAAATGTAAAAGGTCGCAGTAGGGTAATGAGTGAATAAGAGGTCGGTAGCTCATATATATGTATCTCGTCATGAACAACGAAGAGCGCTGGATATCCGAGTGGTGATACGATATCAGTGGCATATTAATTGCCATTTGATAATTATCCCTAGTTGGGAATGGTGGTAACGAGTGGACGGCTGGCAAGAATGGATGAGAGGCTGCGTTAATTAGTCAAACAATAATGAATTCATACCCATGGCAAATCATAAATAACACCCAGATTGCGTTGCAAGTTTCGTTAGGGCAATTGGAAATACGAGTAGAAGCTGTCAGTGCAACGCTGTGTCACACAACTTCACAGACTGAGACACATGGGCCGTTATTCAGTTCAGAACATGTTACCAGAGCCCGTATTGGGTTGGTGGCCCTCGGCATCCAAAGGCTGCTGCAATACATTGGCCTCCAGCACTGTAGTGTTCTTTCTAGTGTCAGCCAATGTAGAAACCCCAGCTACCGTGTCTGTGTTGGCACGAGCCTTGGCGTCACCCATGGCATACGCAAGACCGCCGCCCTCCTGACCAACAGTCTCCCGCGCATTCTCGTCTGTATAGTATGCTTGCGAAGAAGATCCACGCACAAATCCAAACTCAATGCTGACCTTGTTCGCGGCTTCGTCATCGCAGTCCAGTTCTGGTGAGTCTGCATAGCGCCGGCTAGTAGACCGTGAAATTGGCAAATTGCGACTTGAGAGGCGGCCAGCCAGCCACTCCGACTCTGACCCAACCGATGCCACGGAAATGGAGCGGGGCTCTGGAGACGGTGTATCGGTCAACTGCTCGTCGCCCTCGGGCTCATTCTGGACTTGGCGTTCAGGCGGCGTTGGAGAGCTGCAATTTAGCGCATCGATCGAGCGATGCCGACCATGGCGTGTCGACGTAGGGCTGGATGTTGAGCTGTACAATACACTCATGCGCTCACTAACAGACATGATAGTTGACAGATCACGCTCTTGTCTTAAAGGCGAAGCAGGCGGTGAGATGGGAAGCTCAGGAAGGTCTTCCCGGAAACGCGATCGTGTGCGGCGGGGGACAATGCGCGTTGGGTTATTAGGGATAGGTAGTTCATAATCTGAAGAATCATAGATTGAGGATGAGGCAAATTCGCGAGAGCGGGCAGTCTCTATGGATATTGCGTCTCGAGAAGTGTTGATAAAGACAGGCTGTGCCTTTTTACGCTTGCGCGAGCCCCACCTAAGCATTGTCCGAAGCGAGCGACGTCTGGTCGATGTCGAACTCTGGTCAACATCACTAGCAATAATTGCCGATGGTGAAAGGGTGGGTGTGAAAGAAACAGAGCTAGCATGAGGTCTGGTTTGCAGGATGGGCTGGGGCTCAGACTCAACAAAAACTTCGGGCTGAAGACGATTACGGTCAATTTCAGTTTGATCGACAGTCTCGTTCGAAGCCAACCCCTCAGGTAGCAGTTCGCTAGATGGATATGTTGGGCTGCTTATTACAACTCCAACATCAGCCTCCATTGACACATTATCCATTCCATAGTCTTGGTTTTCAACAACTGACAAAACAGAGCTGGCATCTGCGCCATCGCAGCTGACCAAGGATTCTGGTGTTGCAGGGCGCGATGATTCTTCCAACACAAGCTCATCAATTTCCATACTTTGCGGCGTTGATGGCCCAGGATGTATTTCAACGGGATCCATCAGCTCACGGCCCAGGACGCCACGCTCCATGTTCCTAGGCGGTGTAGATTTAGAAGCAGCAGCCTGTTCAGCCAGCGCAGCTTGCTCGGCCTTTTTGCGGGCAATGCGCTCGGCAGCCCGTTCCTGGTCTCGTATTCTTTTGCGTTCACGCCGGCGCTGATCTCTCTCCATGACAGCGCGGAGATCGGTGGAATCAAATGCATCAGCCAATCCATTTATGCGGGCTCGGGATTTGATGTTAGAGGGTGTTGGTGACAGATCAATGCTCCTATGTGCTCTAGAGGCAGAAGTACGATCGACATTGGGAGACCAATTGGGGCGAGAGGTGCACTTCAGCGTCGGACGTGGGGCCAGGGATCCAAGAACGGTGACCAAATAGGCGGCGCTATCAGAACCATCGCTCGACATACTCGACCGAAGAGATTCCGCTGAAGGGAATTCCATCTCATCTCTATTATCAGAAGTGTATCGGTGCTGCAAGCTACTAGAGTGTTTGTGCTTGCTGCTTGTCTTTCGCGAGATCTGACGAGAGCACGTGGAGTTTGGTCTGGTGTTTAAGACAGTGCTTATGGCCTGGATTTCAGTCTCGCGTGCGGGATCTCGTCTATGGTGCTTCTTCGGTGATCTGCTGGTCCTCTCTGGTCGATGGGGACTGAGCGTAGGTATCTCCCAAACAATATTGTCTTGGACTATAACTTCTGGCAGTACTTGCGGACTGATGCTTTCAGGTTGATCTTCAGTGAAACTAAAGGCACGAGCATGTCCAGTACTGGCATCGCCATGTGGCCGGGGTTGTGATGGTGGCTCCATCCGGCGTTTTTTCTTGAGGGTTGATCTGCGCTTAGGAGTACGAGGTTGTTGTGGGCGGGTGACCGACGGTTCGGTGTCTTGGGCGAGCACTACATCGGTTTGCGGTGGAGATGGAGACGAGCCCTCGAGATCTGAAAGGCTATTCCCGCTTCGCGGCCGTTTGCGCCCATCGGTCGATTTTTTTCGGAAATGCCATATGGCCATGGTTGGCGGTTGTGTATAAATGTATGTGTATATGCGAGTGTGAGGTGGTCGCGATTATGGTCCCAGTTAAAGGGATGGTAGTGGAAGATGGAAGACAGCCAGCGAGGGAAAGAAAAAAATATCTATGTATATATATCGCGGCTGAGTAATTAAGCCCAAAGGTGGCGGTGGTTGTAGGCACAGGTGGGAGGAATGCGGCTTTGGCGCGAAGGCATCCTGAAGATCCGGAAGCTCTAGTGCCTAACTAACGGGACAAAGTTCGAGGTCTGAGAAAGGAGACCAGCCAGAAAACAGCGCAAAGGAGCTGAAACAACTCAAGAAGCGTTGGGTTGAAGATGGCGGCCGTCCCGTTGTGCGAATTCCAGCTGATGAAGCAAGAGGTGAATGAATGTGAGTCGCCAGCCCCACGATGAAATCGAATGACTTTGAAGGGGTCTTAACCTTGATAAGATCCCTAAAGCGGTCAAATAGAAAGAGGAGTATAATCTAGCTATTAATATGTGAAGGGATGGCTGATAAAGATAAGCTGGAAAGAGAGGTATGAATGGAGGAAGAGAGGAAAGAAAAGATGAAGCTCAAGATGGACGTTGTATATGAAGAAGAGACCGATGAAATATGGAGAAGGAGAAAAGGACGTAGTAATTGTTAAAAGAATAAAAAAGGAAATAAAATCAGTTCGAATAAAGATAAAGAAGACCCTGCAGGCACGTACATAAAATAGGCATGAATTTATCGCTGGCTTTTATCATTGCTCTTTCCTCTCCTGTCCTGTCATGCCTTGCTTTTCTTTTTTTGCAGCCAGCTTTATTTGATTGTGGAAGGGACTGTGATTTATGCATTAGGCAAAGCAACGTAAGTGAGGGAGAAAAAAAGGGAAGGTATGGAAGAAGAAAGAACTCCGAGCAAGAATAAGAGGGGAAGCTGCCGTGCGGCAAAAAGAAAGGGAAAAGTCCAAAAAATAAGCTGCCTCTTTCCTCCAGCCCGGAATTTTCTTTCCACCGACCAAAACGCCAAACAACGCCACCCACCAGCGACGTTTTTGCCTGCTGTTTACTGTGGACAGTACATCAGTACATGTAACGAAGATACTAGATGTGAAAACGACAGCTCTGCCCCTCCTCTCTCCCAGCCTGTTCCCGGCAGGGCACAGTCAAAACGTGCATGGGGTTTGGATTGAAGTCAACCATAAAAACCCAACCAAAATAGGGCTTTCCCTGTACGTACAGATGAAGCATACAGACAAACAAGCCCAAAGGGCCCGTTAGATCAAATGACATAGTTGGGGATGCAATTTGGGCGTTAAAGAGATGCACGGGGTTTTTAGTGCATCGCATCCCCATGAAGATGGCTTGTCCCTATGTGTTGAACGAGGCAAGCACCTTGGATGCTATTGCTGTATTGAGAACAAAACAGAAGCCTTGTTATCAAGCAGGCAAGCATCGCAGCAGGAATCCCTTCCTTCTTTGTTGGCACAGGTCAGGGACTAGGGTCTGCCAGCCCATCCCCATGACTCCTTCCTTTTCTCTCCGTTTCTCTAAGTATTTTTGGAAATTTCCATTCTTTCTGGGTCTTCCAACCCCCATTAACGGTCGCTCTCTCCTCTCTCTCTCTCTTTCTCTCTCTCTCTCGCTTTACTCTCACCATCTACTTGGTTTTGTGCCTGAAACGGGTAGTTGTAGAGTTTGGCTCAATCGGCAGGTCGGTCGGTCAAGAGAGAAGGCTGGAATAATAAATTAAGCGATAAATTGGAAAAAGAAACTGCACAATTCCCCCAGGGGCACCCTATGCTCAGTCATAAAAACATGCGGAGAGGGGGGGAAAAAGAAAGCCAGCCAACACAGTAATGATGCATTCTCAATTTCGTAAAAAAAAAAGGAAAAAAAATCACGAGGGGTGCAAGATAGCCTAATCACAAGAGAACCCAAGGCGAAGCCTGCCTTGCCTTGCAAACGTTGGTAGTTGAGACAATATTGTTTCTGTATTTACAAGCCACAAGCCTAACAAACAAGCAGCAGCCCAGCGCCCAAAACCCTGGCCGCATTAACCTGGAGTGGAGGTCCAGAACAAAGTTGTTTCCTTCATAACCGGATTTCCCACCTGCCCTTGTCGCGCTGCCGCCCATACACAACGCACGCACTATCCCGTACTCACCTGCCTTTCAAGAACAGCACTTGAAAAGAGGCAAGAACGCCGCTTGTTTTATGCTGTTGCCATCTGTGCATCCTTTTCTTTTTCCCTGAGCCCGGGTCAATTTATGCACACACTATAAAAAGGTATCTTTTAGGTTACAGATCAGCCAAGAAGTACATGCCAAAGAGGACATAAAATCCAAACGGTATAGCTTTGCAGGCAACAGGGAGTGGGAAGAAGAGTACGGTGCTTCACAACACAGCGTTCCCAGCTATGCATCGTGTTATGCAAGCATATATCCTGAACCTGTGCCTTTCGAGAATAAGACTGAATGCTTATTTGCTATATCCCTTGCCTACTCAGACGCTTTTCTAAATTTCCCAACCGCACGATGCAAGTCTGATTGGCAGCACAAAGACAACAAGACAAACTTCCTGTTGATAGTCATGTGCCACAGCAGTTATTAGCAGGGAACACAAGAAGAGGTTTCCTGACCTGTGGGTTGTGTGTAATTCAGGCCACGGTCACGTCCGAAGAATGACTTTTTAAACACCGTCTATGCATTTTTGCTGGAATGCTGGCTCGCTAATAGCTCGACATGGCTTTCTTGTATATATGTGTACATACATATATCAATACAGCTCTAGGAAACCCTCCCCGCTCTGCTACGCTAATAGACTGGCTGCACAATTTTTCACCCCCAGCCATAGTCCGTGACAATGGCCACCGATGCACGTGCCGTTTGCTGAGCCCGCGATATAACAGCACCGTCGGTTGACCCCTGTTTATGGAACATCAATATCATAACAAAAGCATGCAGCGAGAAAAGAAAAAGAGAGAATAGGAGGGTAGGAGGGCAGGAGGGTAAGAGAGGAAGAAAGCCCACGACAGTAGGAAACACAGAAAAAGAAAAGGCAAGCCGGCTAAATCTGCGAATTGAGATAGGATTGGAATGATAGCGGGACAAATGTTCGGCTTGCAAGTTTGCTTCACCGTAATCAAACTGAGAGAAAGAGACGGAAGTCGTCCCAAACTCCAGACTTCAGACGAATGCTCAGAGTTCTACACAGAAAAGCACACAACATATACACAGGCAGCACAAAGCTCCCCTTCCCCCCCAGGAATGAAATCAACCTTAGACCACAGCCACGATTTCATGTTGCGGCCCGTCTTCGTATGTTGCCTGTCTTATGTGTGCATTTGTCGGCGTCGTACTTCACATGTACGTGTGTCTGTGTACGCACGTATAAAGTCCCATCTTCCTCTCGCCCTCCATCCTCTTCCAGCAGCGCCCCCAGTTCGTGTAGCCTGCATAGAAAACAGCAAATGTCTTGGCCCCGTCAATCACTTCGTATCCGCCTAACAAATAACTGTGAAGTCGCCTGCGGAATTGGGAATCACGGTTCGCCTTTTCTTCCTTTAACGTGCTAATGTCGCGTCGTGTTATCGTTCGTTCTCTAGGAGAAAAAGAAATAAGCCTCAATATTAAGTGATCAATGCCCCCCTTTTTCTCCCCCTCCTCGCCTTCTTCTCTCTTCTCTTGCTGTCCTCGGATAGGGGGGCTAGAAGTCTTGGAGCTTATTGCTCCAGCGGCAAACCCGTCAGGCTAGCCAATACCGGGCGCCTTGCTTAATAGTAGTAGGGCATGAACGGGCCAAGTAGGCCCACCAAGAATGGCTTCCTGAGAGAAAGGTGTCCTCGATCTTGGTCGAGGAGATAATTCGATGCATAGCTGCTGGTTAAGGTTTAAAGCTGCTGCAAAAGCCAAAACTTCTCAAGTGGCTTTTTCTAGCCAGTGTCTGGTCCTGTGACTCATCTCTATCTCAGCATCCTAATAAAGAAGCCTTTCATGCATATGTGATGGTACGTACATATACACGTATGCATGAGTACACCCTAACCCTATCCAACGCCACACACGCAAACCTATCCGACCACAAAATTCTGCATGCACCGACCTAACTGTCCTGATCCTGCTGCCCATTGTGTTGTTCGCTGCTATTATCTCAGCCGCACTAACCTCTAGATCTTCGTTGCTAGTAGCTAGACTGACCTTGGCGCTTCTATAGCTTTTTCTATAGCAGCCACACCATTAAGCCTGTCGTTGCGCTGCTCATGGCTATATTCTTGATTAGAGCATACCGCTATTTTTTAGGCCTCACAATGCTGAAGCGCATCGTCGACTTATACATTGGGCTGAGCCACTCCGAAGCGGGTTTGGGCAAAAGGGGGTGACGCGTTCAGCAAAGAGAGAGAGACATTGGCCTGTTCGGGAGCGCTGGGCAACCGTTTTATGTTAGTTCTTGGTAGAGCGAAAAGCCTCAATATTGAAGCTGCTGGTGGTGCTCGGCCAAATGCCAGTCACACCAGTGGCGTACAGCGCGAGAGTGCCTCAAACTCACACCCTTTTCGTTAGTTTATTTTTTTTGCCACTAATGGCTGATGCCGACTAGCGTTGGAGTGGCAGGTTGCTTAACTCCGAGACCTTCTCATGTCAGTTATATGGTGGGTGGCACATGCTGTTGTACACAAGTATAGTATACTATCTTACCATCTACGTTTGGCGGAAACCAAGGTTACGCAGCGTCTAAGCGGCTAAGTATGTGTGAAGCAAGGCGGCGAAATGGGGCTATCCTTTGTTTTTTGCTCTTTTTCGTTTTTCCTTTCTTCGCTCTTCGCTCTTGGCTATTTCTATCTTTTCCTACTCTCCCTTCGTCCTCTTTGATCTCCCTGGTGTTCGTTCTATCAGCCATGTAAACCGGACCCTGGCTTATTGATAGAAAACGCTGGCCATCTCCAGAGAACCTCATCATATCGCCGACAACGACTAAAAGCTCGCGAAGGTACGGAGCCCATTGAAGGATGTAACGACCTAGAGAGTATTGGGGGGGGGGGGGGGGGGGGGGGGGCCAAGAGGTGGGGTCCCAAAAGGGGCTGGGAGAAAAAACCTTGACAGGAGCCCAAAAACAGGCAAGATTTGCATATTAACCTGTGAGAAACAGGCAAAAGCTGGTTCAGGCCCAGGCCGAGACAAGGCAAACCACCGACGAGGGAAAGATTGACGTGATATCGCTTTTTAGAGTTGGGCAACTGATGATGGCCTGTCGAGACACTAGCCGTTTATTTGTGTTGGCCCTGCTCGCTCGCCTTGCCCTACATCACCAGTAGGTAGCAAGTGTCTCCTTGACTTGTAAGCTGGCTGGATGGCGTGCCATGAACAGAGAAATGCAGTGGCAGAAAAGTACGCTTGGGCCGCGGAGACTTCGTTGAAACCGAGGCTGGGCTTCTGACAGTGAGCAAATTGACAATGTGATACTCAGACAAGGTCTAATAGAGGACAGCACATCAGCCATGCCTGGGTGGCCATTTCTTGGATCATGAGGCCTCGACATGTTTCTAGCAGATGGTATGGGGCCATCATAGCTAGTCTTACGTCTTATTTTATGTCTCTAAATGCTAAGGAGCATAATGACAGACGATGTAATATAGACTTTCGGGTATGCATTGGGCGTAATTAACCAAGATGCTGCGCAAGCTAGGGCTTTCTTAGACGAAATGAAAAGCACCTGATTCATACCAAGTGCTGGAGATGACGGGCCATAGAATAGGGAAATGAGAAGAAATGAAGGCTTGCTGTGAAAGGGTTTAACCAGCGGGATGTAGAGCAGAAAATTAGAGGCTACTAGAGCCACGCATTATTAGATTACCACAAAGAAGAATGTGGCAATACATGCGGACTCAGCCAACCAACCTGACCAGCCTGGGCAGCAAAGTCTACAGCCCTGCAGCAATGAAGCCAAGCCAGCGCCAAGCTGGTTAGTCGTAATAGCAGGGCGGCAACACGTGTTAGGGCAGACCCGCAAAAATGATGAGGTTGGAGAGGGGGGAGCGAGAGAAGGGAAGGACTGGTGGACAAGATGCCTTGGCAAGTACCCAATGTTGCATGTGAAGAAAAGATGGGTGTAGTGTGTGTGTGCAAAGTTTAGGGTAGGGTAGAGGAGACCCTAAATGTCACCTTCTCTTGGGACAGAAGAGGCTGCTCCTAATTCTCGTGGCCCAAGGAAAAATTCGCAAACGATAATGTCTGTCGAAATTGAATGAAGGGCGAAACAACACCAAGAAAAGCTGCTGCCGTCTTAGCACCGAATCAGCAACCAAATAATGCTAGAAACAACCGACGAGACTGCGATTGTTGGCTCAGGCACTCCTTTTCGCGCTTAGCTGGCCGTGTGTTCTTGCATCAAGACAGTATGAAGACCGGGCTCCTTCTTGCGCGGCTTCGGTTTCATCAGCCAAACCAGACTCCCACCATCTTTGAAGAGCACAAAAAGCGAAAACTGACGCGACAGGAGCTGCCAAATTTCAAGTTTGTATCTCGCCAAATGCTGCCACCGGCGTGGTTGGTAATTTGACCCCGTCTAACCTCGGCTAGGAATATACTGTCCTGGCTGGGCTTTGACAAGCTGGCAGACAGCATGCAAGCACTGAGCCAGAATGACTAAATCTTGAGATTCGGCCTGATTTGCTTGTGCAAGCTGTGCCTTGCATTCAAAGCTTCCTTTGGACTCGTCCAGCGCTCTTCTTGCTCCTGTGTCACCCTTAATAAAACCCTTATGTGGCCCACAATACGCAGTGCGCATTACAACCCTAAATCGACAGCACTCACATCTTCACCTGCGACATCAAGGCAATCATGACTACAGAAAGAAGCAGGCCAATTTTGCAAAGTTCTTGACCAGCGCACCAAAGAATACGGCCAAAGATCTAGGGGCGAGGATTTGACAGCTTGGAGTCTGCCCTGTCTGTCTTTATCTTATCAGTTGGGCTAGAAGAAAGAAGACAACAGACTAGAGCTAGGGGGATGTTTGCCTTGTGCTCGCACGCACCTCCTCTTCCCCAAGACCTGGGCTCCAAAAACCTAGACCTGGTGTTCCGCCACTAAGAAATTAGACAATGCGCAGAGCGCAAGCAACAAAAAAGTGTCAAAGCCCCAAGCACAGAGACCTCCCGGGTTATTACTATTGCATGTCTAGCGAAGTCAGTTTGGGACTACTGTTCTTCGATTCCTGTGGAGATTTCGGCCCTACCCTCTTCTGCATCAGTCGACGTCTGAAGTTTTGAATAGGGAGAATGGGGATAAGAGGAAGGAAGGTTCAGAGGTCCGACTTGTCGTTGATATGGAGAACCTAGAAGCAAGCAGAAACAAGGTCTATCCAACCTGACCGACCTAGACTAAGCCAACTGCGATAGGTCAATGGGTACACGCCCCAAGGGCTTTAGCTCTCGCGGACTAATTATTTCTACTGATTGTTACTAACTGGGAGCTTGGCCCGGCTATAAAGAATGGAATGTATGGGAAGGAGGAGCGAGGGATGGCTAAAGGAGTCTAGGTGGAAGAGGAAGGAGAGGAGCTGCCGT
Organism: Ceratocystis huliohia; assembly: GCA_038382965.1. NCBI lineage: Eukaryota > Fungi > Ascomycota > Sordariomycetes > Microascales > Ceratocystidaceae > Ceratocystis > Ceratocystis huliohia. The sequence continues at coordinate 15,262 of JAXCEX010000329.1, forward strand.
GCCAAATATCATAATGTATGATTTGGACTCTGGCTTCTAGACTTCATCCTCGTCCTGTACTTATGTACCGGTGTGTTCTCTCCTCCACAGGCAAATCAGTTTCCTCTTCTCTTCTTTTCCTCCTTTGAAGTCAATTTTTTTTTTCTTTCTGTGTGCTCTGTTGTCACCGCGCCACAACGTCTCTTGTTGTTATTCTTTTTTATTTTCCCATTCTCTCCTTTAAACAACGCCCCCTCCCTCTCCCGCAACTTCACTAGACGTCCAGCTTCACTGTTTTTGACTCTCCACTGACGCTCTCATTCACTACTTCCTTAATACGTCTGGTACACCAACAGCCGCTGCCTTTTCTGGCTTCAATCCGCCCTTTCTACGGTGACCCCATCCGTCAAAATGAAGTTTACACTGGCTCTCCTCCCCTTGGCTGCCATTGCTACTGCTACTACTAGCCTTGATGTGACCGACTACTTTCCCTCCTGCTCCCTTGAGTGCCTGAGTCAAGCCGTGTCTAATTCTTCATCATGCTCACTCTCCGACTCCGTGTGCATGTGCACCAACGCCATTGACGAGGACCTTGCATTGAATACGAATTCATGCATGATCAAAGACTGCGGCTCTACTGTTGCCTTTAGTAAGTCTTGTCTGATTGAAAGTTATATTGTCCCCTTTCCCTTTGTGCAGTCTCTCGCCATGCCTGATACGATTTGTCTTCTTTATCTCTTCTCCCGCCTAGAGTCCCGGGCTTCTGGCACCCTGTCTACGCCAAAAACCTTCGTTCCTAATTGTGTTGTCGTTTGTAACTCTACTTTTACTGACCACTAATGTAGCCGATGTTATGTCCGCTGCCGACAAGTTCTGCCGTGCTGCCTTGAGTGGTAGCACGGCCACCGCCGGCGTTGCATCCCTTTTGGGCACCAGCACTGCTACCGGTACCAATGCTGCTTCGGCTACCGGCACAAGTAACAGCACGGCTACTGCCGGCAGCGCCGCCAACATTGCGCCTGCTATTATAGCCATTGTTGCTGCTGGCATGGCTGTTCTGTAGACCAGAGGCCAAAGATCTAATCCGGTAGGCTAGAAGCCAAGCCAAAGCTGCAGCAACATGTGCTGAATTAGGGCTTGTTGGGTCCTGCGAACGGAGCCATTTTTTTTTCTTCCCTTCCCTGTTATTATTTTTTATTTTTCTTCTTACTCTCCTTTTCCTCGTCATTTTACCAATAACTCCTGCTACTAATTACTTGGCCACAAAAAGCAAACGCCAAAATCTAGCCGAATACTGCATTGCAATCTAAAGGTGTCCAGGGCTCAAAAGCATATGTGAATGTGACCACAAATGCCTGAGGAGATCTTGGTCTATAGCTTTGGATAGTTGCTCCCTGAGGATATCTCTGATGCTTCGGAAAACCGCACAGACCACATTTCTCACTCGCTATAAAGCATTTTCCTACTCTCTTGGTCATCCGAATGTCCCTTCAACCTAGTGAGTATGTATGTATGTATCTACATAGTAATACCCCTTGCTCACTAAACAGTAAGATAGCTAGCTAGCTTAGCTGTTCTCCTGACTGGCATGGCTTTAGCGTGCTCCGGTCTTAATTCATTAGCACTTTCTTCTATTTCAATCTTAGTGGTCTTTAAGCTTTCTCTCTCATTTTTCCTTTTTCTATCTCCCCACTCACCTAGAAGGCGCCTCCCTATTGACCATTGACCCTTTGTCCATTCCTGCAAGGCCCTAGCAAGGATGATCTTGAATCAGGCTACCGTTTCAAAGCGACCCCATACCATAACTCCGACCAAGGCAAAAGCTTAATGTCTTTATTGCTGTTATCCTTAACTCCTGATACGGGCTCCCTGTGATTAACGGCATTTCCCTGCATTTCCCTCCCTGGTTGGCTGATCGGTCTGAAAGTTGGTTGCATAATGCTGCTTTATTCGTCGGTCTGCTGAATTGGGAGGCAAAAACATTCTAGTTGGTGTTTGTTTCCTCTTCTTCGTAGAAGAAAAGCACTCAGTGGAAATCACCTCAGACTAAGCAATAACTACCCAAGTCTTGTTATTGAAGTTACTAATAAATGGCTCTAGCTGGATATATACGATACCAGCAGTATTTGTCGGCGCGTCACCGTGTCTGGGACCACTTCTATCAGGCGTTCATCAAACAGGAAAGTCTTTCTAGCTGTAGGCAGGGTATGTATGGGTGGGTAGTTTGAAATGCAAAGTTTTGCGTGAGATGAGTCCAAGTAGTTGTCGTGAGCGTCATCATGTATCGTCCCCGACGTTGGATGATCGGTTGGTCAAACGTCTTCTTCAATGCTCAGTATATCTCCAAGGACTGTCTTCCTAAGAAAAGATGCGGGATGTAACTGATGCTCAGACTTATACTGGGGAAAGGAACTATATCATGCGCAATGTATACGTCCATCGATGTAGAGATGAGGCGTAGCAAATACCTGGCAACGCCCTCCTGTTGTTTTGAACCTTGAATAGGACTTTTGTTTGGCATGCTTTCTTAACTCGACCGACATGGCCTGATTCATTTTGTGTGCTTGCAAAAGTCATACTACCTCAGTTTGATCGGGCTGTAGATTTGCCTACGAAGTTTTAAGAGGAGGGCCGCAGTTATTTCTGGAGAGCTTGTTGCTCATATTGTGCATCTTGTTTCTTTATTGCCATACATCGCTCCTGATTATATGGCATGATACCAACCGGATTCGGCTATATCTCACCAAACACTGTTGCAACATGCCCGTTCCAGTCATATTCTAGCAACTGTAGCCAAATAGGGCAAGAAATATGCGCCAAGGAATACTACATCTATATTGCCTTGAACAGTGATATTATTCTGATGGAAATCATCATCTGTAAAAATTGGAGAATGACTATAGAGCATGCAGGTAAAAAGTAGCCTTTGCCGGGAGACATAATGGTGTCACTTTGTTGTCGATACCTTAGGATAAAAGAATTCTCGGCTTCACCCCTGTGTTAAATGGCACACCTATAGGTCTGGGCAGCCTCTTGCCATTGTCGATGCATCTAAAACGTATGTCCATCTAATGGCTAATCACCCATAGAGTAGTAGGTGTGTTGCAAAGTGTCTGGCAAGTTTTGTGAAGCCTCTTACTGGTCTTGGGTCATCTGTCTTCTCTTATACTTCCTGTGTCCTACAATGACGTAACAATCAAGGGGAAATTACACTCGATTCCATTTCTCGTACAGAGCGTATAACTTTGGGGTTTGGATATCACTGGTCAAGGTGTTTATCTTTCAGAGCCATTGTGAATTGTTTACTTGTGTCCTCTTTTGGCAGAGGCCAAGGAAGCTGGTCGTCTGATGCAAAACATGACATCTGATATTGGCCTTCTCTCATTCCTCAGCGGTGAGTCGTGTCAGTCATTGCTATGATGCATTTATTGGCAGTTGTCATCATTAGTGAAAGACACAAAGGGTATTAACTTGTTGGTATAAGCCTGGGTACTTGGGTTTTCGCACTCGGGCCTGTGAATGAGACGGGAAAGTCAGGATATTACCCGTCGCTTGAATAAGTTCTTCGAAATTTTATCTCCTAGTGTAGCTCCTAGGCAGCCAGCCTACGGTTTTAGGGTTTAGCACTAAGGCTAGGAGGTCTTGTGTTTGTCAGTATTATTTAATGCCTGTATATTGATTGGCTTTTCACATCAGTGCGACGTGATGTCCTGAACGATGGCTTGCGAGACTTCATCTTCCAACACCACTGCCGGGGGGGGGGGGGGGGTGAGAGGGAAAGGGTAGAGCGACAGGAT
>JAXCEX010000330.1:0-18883 GCA_038382965.1 Ceratocystis huliohia
CTGGACTCGAAAAGCCTACAGTTTCTTGATCTGGTTCAACATCATAGAGATCCCTTAGACCCATGGTGCATTTCAAGCGCAGATAGTTTAGGTAGAGGATAAATATATCATCATCATCATCATCATCTGTCAGTCATGGAGTTGTGGGTTCCAGGGATAGACAATTGTGAAAGAAGAACACTATCTCTCACTGTACTCATCCATGCGGGGTTTTGGACTGATTCCATATCAAAAGACCAAGAGTCGGTGACACCATTATAGTCGGCAGCATGACTCAGGGCCAGAGAGGCCAGAGTTGCCAGGATAGAGAAGCGCATATTGCTAGCAGCGGCGAGCAATATAGATGCTGGAAAAGCACAAATATTAGAAGAGGGCAAGGGTGAGCAATGAAGTCAAACAGATGATGCTGAGGAAAAAGAAAAGTAAAAGCTCTCAAGAGGGCGACATCCAATCGTATTAATAGTCAAGCCGTGGCCTGACCTCATTAGCTTCGTGATGCCCTGCTGAGGCCATCATGATAGCCTAGCGGCACGATTGAGAGGCCTTCGCGGGTTAGCAGAGTAAGACAAAAGCTCATTTCCTGGCAGAATCAGCTTCCCATGCTAGCACAAGTGTTTAGGATCACCATGAAGCCCTATGAACATTGTTGTTAGCCATATAGAAGCTGTCAAAATTGAGAAAACGCACCAACATTTTCACTTTTCGCATGACACCCCTCGGTCTTCTTGTGAGGCGTAGTCGTGAGCCGGGTGCAGCTTTCGGCCCAGCTCAGGCTAGAAAGAGGGGGCGGAGAGGGTAGAGGGGACAGATTCAGACCCAGTTAGTAGTTGCATAAGGCCTACGACCACTTTGCCAAGGCTTGACTCTTCAAGAAGCAGAACATTTGGCCTAGCGTGTCCATAGCACGCACGCTTGTTTTATGGTCTGCTGTGGGCAACACGAGAGAATCAACAAACCATACGACACAACAAATCTCTGACTTTATCTTACATGGCATACTTTTTCGAAATAAGAACAATAAATGGCCAGTTAAATGACCCCCCAGCTGCTTATCCTTACAGGCAGGGTGAGGGTGGCTCAGCTCGACCTAGGACTGCTAGCAAACGAGAACTCCTCTCTTGCTTCTCAAGATGAAAACGAGTGAAAAGCAAGTGAACGGGGCTCGCATTTATCTCCTCCCACAAACGATGATAAGACGTACAAAGCCAGATTATGGCCAAAACAGACACACAGGCCAGAATAGCAGATACACAGACCACCAAAGGAGGTGCCCATCTAGCCCACGATCAAGGCACAGGAAAGATACGGCAATGGCAGAAAACGAAGACAAAGTGCTAGCGTTTGAGCTGCTTGGAGTCTGGAGTCTGATCTAGACCAGGCGGTGGTGACTGCCAGCTGAGCCAAGCAGCCCCATGTGAGGCCGTGAGCTTTACAGTGAACCATCATGCTGCGACTCCCGGTGCTATCCAAACAGAGAGGAGACGCAAGGTAGAGAAGAGTATTCGTCTGCTTACCACATGTATGTATATATTCGCCCACGTGTACACATATTAGCGCATGTCTGGTCGCCTGCTGAGGTCCAGTACAATGCGACTTCTGATTGTGAACCTTTTTTTTTTCGCTCGTTAGAACCACATTCCTTCCATCACAGGTGATCACGTGATCGCTTAATCGGACATGGCCGGAATCTTTGTGCGCGGACATCTTTATTCATGCTGTGGCTGCTTTGGTTTTGGTCGCTTTGGTGTCTGGTCGCTTTTCTTTTTATTAGCTTTCATGGCACCGCTGACCGACGAACCGAATCGTTCTAGGATAGTAAGCCCTCTACTACTGCTTTTTGGCCCTGCTCCCCGAGGTAGCAATTGTGAGTAATTGGGTTGTAGTATGATGTCAGAGACTTTCCTCCCGCCCAGACGGAATAACGCATAAATGGAAATCCGCATTTCCTCATCTTGTTCTCTTGTTTTTGTTGGTTTTCCAAATTGATGAGCTACTAACCCCAGGAATGCTTTACACGTTTTGTAAGCAGGCACAAGGACCAGGGCTCACTGACTCTGCTCATCAAACTTGCCATAAAGCAATAAAAAACGAAAAAACTGCCCCAAGTTTACACTGCGTTGGCGTCATGATCAGTTTGATAGAGTCCCAATTTACGTAGTAAGACATGTGAGGCTTCAATTTAATAGTACGAGCCAAAGATTCTTGGCCAGCGCATGGCCGCTATATTACCAACACCATTAATGCAACACACCATCCAATCGTATCTCTCTCATTGTTCATGAGCTTAGGAGCCCTAGAATCGTCAACACCTTTTTGTAGCGAAGAACCATATGAGCGACTAGTAGTGGCTCGAGTTTTCACTGCAGACAACTCAATAAGCTTGTACTATAGTCACAGGGGGAAAAAGGGCCTCTGATGCAGAGTCCCGCACATCGGATTAAAACTCAGCTAAAAAGAGGATCAGCTGAAAGAAAGAATAAATAACGGGAAAATAGGGAATAAAGAGAGAGGAGAGGGGTTGTAGAATGACGCCTGAAACAGGGCATCAGCCTTCAGTCATCAATATGCTTAACTGTGTGCCTAAACCTACATGTGAAAATATAGCTCCGGCATTTCCGTCCGAGTTTTCTTACCTTCTATTCTCTCAAGTACCAGAAGTTCGGCTACCCTTCTTTCCTATATAATATCCCCCGTTAGATAAGAACATCATCTCATCAATATATCCGAAGCTCTCCTGGGCGTTTGCTTTAACCAGCTTAGTGGCCAAATCTCTACACCTACGTGCATAATAGCCATGCCCAAAATACATTACGGAATAGATGTGTAAGTTGTTCAATTAATAATGTGCGGCCAAGTTCCAGACGCTTGCTTACCCGATGCTTATCTGGGCAGAACTTGGACCTCCACATGTTCTCTTTACACAGCTAATGCTTACATCCTTAGCTATTTGTGTATTTGTATTAGTATTTCTTGAGCGTCTACTGCAATCACTAAGATCAAACGACACTGCATTGGTTACTGGACAGGACTGACACTCTACAGGACCGAGCACGGGTTTCGGGCGAGAGAAGCGCGTATCCTTCCAAGCACGCCTGTAACTCACTTTCCTCCTGTAGTCGTCTCGAAACAAAGAGAAAAAGAAGAAATAGGAAATCCCCAGATATACCCTAATCACAGAAGTGGAGCTAACCCGCAACTTCCCACACGAACATGTGCTCCTCTGAAAAAACCCGCCATGCTTCTAGCAGTCATGAGGATCACGAGAACAAGACAGTAGTGTCCAGCGCATCCTAGGAAAACGCCTCCAAAAACGGGAAAACCCTGACTGTGTGAGCATCTGAGGTCTTATGATGTATCTTTCCACTTTTCTGGTGTGGATGAGGCACTAGGCAGCCCCTTTCTAGTGGCCGGCCACAGTCACCAGTCTGTCTGGGGATAGAGGAGCAGAAGAAAAATAAAAAGGTTAACTGTAACTGTATGAACTCTCAAAATTCAGTTCTGAGCATGAAGATGGACTCCTTGAATTGGAGTGGTGTTGCGGCGATGAGGAGTTGGCGACCGCGAAAAACGTCGCGAAAAAAGGGGGCGAGTCGACGATGCTATCCTCAAAGCTGGGTAAGTGCAGCCTCAAGGCTCCACAGCTCATTGTCAAAACCCATGCCAGCGTCAAAGGAGAAAAGGATGGAAAACGCCTATCAGTGTCATAGGCGTCGTCCTCCAGCAGCCTGGAAAAGGGGAAGGTACCAGACCTCAAAGGCACCCTCTCCTGCGGGTTGTAAGGAGAGTCGACATCCTTGGCTAGTATAGCTAGTAAAAGCTATTCACCCGGCCACGCAAATGGGAGCCATAGCATGCAACATCCGCGAAGCTATATCAAAACATGCCGTGGTCAACGGCCCTGGACATGTTGGTCCCATGTATGCCTTTGAGGCTGATGGCTTTGGTGGCCGCAGTCCGATGGATGATGCCAACATCCCGTCGCTGCTGTCAGCTCCATCTCTGGGCTATCTCGACGCAGACGACACCGTTTACCAAAACACACGCAAGTTCGCAGTACCACGGGTTCTGCTTGCTCAGGACGAAGGCCATGTCATTAATGGTGTTGGTGGGCCTCACATCAAGCCCAGTGCAGCGTGGCCCATGAGTAGCACGGTACAAATCATGACGTCAAGCAACAATACGGAAATCGAAAAAGCACCGTTAGAACTACTATCTAGCACCAATAGCATTAGCTTAATGCACGAGAGCATCAAGAGCGACTCGGCTCAAGCATACACACGGCCCTGGTTTTCATGGGCCAACAGCCTCTTTGGGCAGACCTGAATTGATATTCAAGTCATACCAGTGCACTATCCTAGAATAGGCTGTAAGTTCATCGCCAGAGGAATAGACGTAAATACGCATATATTATGTGTATGCATGTATATCGAGCGTAGATTTATTTCGAATGCACTAAAGTTGGTATGGTATGGATTAGTTATACTAGCGGGCCTTCCCCCTTACAAAAAAATAGCTTACCCGAAGTAAGTAGGAAATCCCAAGCCTCCACTGATTATTGCCGCCCATGCAGGATACACACTACTAGTCTCGAAACAGCCTTCTCATGCGGTCCCGGCCACCGATTGGTCCACCTCCATAATGCAAATGTGCAGTCCGCTCAGCACGGCTATGACCTCCCATCGAGGCCCTAACAGCCCGGTAGAGCCCGTCCCCACAAACTTAAAGGTGGTAAGCTTCGTTCCACGAATAGCTTCTGTGTCCCACTGCGCCACAACCTCCATGTCTTCGTACTCGCTTTCTCTAAGCACGCTCGAATTATTGTCCCTTTCACTTTCGGGGTCATCCTGCATGGCCGGGGGCCAACTTCCCGGGGGTGCTCCATCTGGCGGTCGGTCGGCTGCACGGCGCAGTAGGACATAGTGCCTGCGACACCGGAACGAATAGCTAGGGCCCTTTCTTTCCCGCCACTGGAATGTCTCGCGCACACGGCCAACTTCGATGGTGAACTCGAGCCTACGCCCCCTGATGCTGGGCGCTGCTGGCTCAACTTGTTCGGTGATGTCGAGCGAGCCGGGGACAAAGGTCTTTGTGCCAGTCTGGGTCCGTTGTAGCACCGCTGCTGAGGAAGGCATGCTGATGCCAAAGCCCCGCTTGAAAAACTTTTGTGTCAGTCCGGCTAGCGGCTCAAAGCTGGTGTCGGGGCCGTTGTGCAGAACAAGATCGAACCCAGATTTGACGCGCATGTGCTCGCGGATACATAAAACGGGCTCATTGCGGTGCGGGCCAATGGTGCGGGTACGACTGAGAATGGATTCATAGACACCGAAGGTCGAGGGAAATATGTGGTTAGTGTATGGGGATGGCGGCGGGAAGTGTGTGAAGCCTGGGGATGGCGGTGGGACTGGGGCCGGGGCCGGGGGCAAGGATGAAGATCGCACGCCAAACGAACTAGCCTCGCTAAATATCAACGATGGCGTGGAGTCCGAAGCAAGATCGGTGTATGGCGGGGGAGTTTCCAAGGCAGACGAGCCTTGGGCTTGTCTCTCGGCATGGTTGCGCATGTACTCGGCCTCCTTTTCGCGCATTTTCGCGAGCTTGTTTTTTCCGGACATTTTGGCGTCGTGGAAGAGTAGTTGTGTAGGTTAAGAGAATTGTGGTTGTGCGGGTTGTGATTAGAAGCGTAAGAAAAATCAGACTCAAGTCCAAGGTTGGGGAGCAGTGGGCGTCTACTGAGCACACGCGTCAGATTGGTCTGCCTTTATGTACGCTCCTGCCAGATATATATATATGTACATGTAAACGGGACAATATGACTGGTAGTGCGCTGCGGTATAGCCAAGAAGTAAAAGCAAAAGGTTGCCTATAAGCCAGCATCTCGTATCACTATGCACGTAGTCTCTTCTCTTTATAATCTTGTCGATCAAGATCTGATAGCCGCACAACTATGCCTAAAAGACGCGCTAAATAGCGGCCCCGCTGCAGAATGATAAGCGAAAAGGCTCCGACTCTGACGACTCTGACTACGCTACTGTATGCACTGCCCGATTCAGGAGGACAAAATGGTACTAATCGACATTTAACTGGTTATTGTTGTCCCGCTGCAACTCCACATAATAATCTTAAAATCCCGTTGCTGCAGCTCAGAAAATTTAGGCCGAATAGAAGGAGGCTTACTTTTGGAGAGGCGCTTTTCTCTTTTGGCGCGTTCTGAGCGCTGCAGCCTGGGATTCAACATGCATATCCAGTGTCATCGTGTTAGTTTCAGGGAGTCCAATCATTAGTCATCCCTTCTTCCATTGCCAACAACCCTATTGTCTAGCCTCCAGACCAAGCCTTGTCTCATTCTCATCGAGCGTAGTGGATCAAGAATACATGCCTGTATCCTATCTCTCCACTCGGCAAATCCATTATTTTGCACAGAGTATTTTTTGCGAAGCTTTCTAGAAACACTTCACGTGGATGTGCTTCGTTCTCACTGACGGAAATGGGGGCAGGACAATACTCCTTCAAAATCTTCAGACGTCAACCCCAAGCCGCGTAGATTAAATGGGACGAGATGGATCATGGCTAGCCAGTCTCCACTCTTGTTTTCAGGAAAACAAGAAGGCCTAGTCTCGCGCTATCCCTTTCCCTCGTTCGCCCACAGAAAGGAGGTGAAACAACGCGTACCATGAGCATGGTCTTGTACCATGTCCTATGGCCGCGTACTCACTATTGTGCCTGCGACGCACGGCTGGCTTGGCCTTAATATTATCACTCTGTCACAGATTGGTCCAATAACAGGTGGTGTAACTCGACAAACTCGACTTGATACCCAGCCGATAACATGGCGTTTTGAAAACAGGCAGCTAGCTAATCTAAGGGGAGCCTATCTCCATGCTCGGTCCTCACTACGCCCTCAGCGACTTGTCGGTATAAATCGGAGACATCGTAGCTTCACAATCTTTGCTTGCCTCCCCAAGCATTTCATTCGTTCGCTTCGCTTACTGCCTGGAGCTAATACCACTCGTTTAAAATATCTCCCTTCCAAGATCTACTTTGTCTTTGTACATCCTCAAACATCCTCCCTGCCCAACCTTCACTGCTGCCTTCACTTATGTTACTGTTGCCAGCCCCGTGACCCCCAACTCCAGTGGTATGCACGACGGCTACTTCTATTAATGGCGGTCCGATGGTGGTGCCGACGCCACATATAGGGCGCATACAGCATCAAGTGGGCCACTGGCGGTAACTTGGTTGCCGGAAAGGGATGGAAGCCCAGCTCGGCCCGCTCAATCAACTACTCTGGAACCTACGCCTATAACGGTAAGACGTACCTAGCTATCTACGGCTGGACCACCAGCCCGTTGATCGAGTACTACATCGTCGAGAACTTTGGCACATGCAACCCGTCATCCGGAGCTGCCAAGGTCGGGTCCATCAATGCCGAGGGTTCTGTCTACGATCTGTACACCCGCACCCGCACCAATGCCCCGTCCATCATCGGCACTGCCACTTTCAAGCAGTACTGGGCAGTGCGCTTGGCTAAGCGCTCTAGCGGAAAGGTCAACACCAGCACCTTCTCCAATGCTTAGAGCGAGCAATGCTAGCCTAAAGCTAGGTGCTCACGGTTATCAGATTGTCGCAACCGAGGGCTAATTTAGCTCCGGTTCGTCCTCTATGACCATGTGGTAAGGAGCGAGCAGCAAACAAAACATTATGGGTATTTCGAGGCCTGAATCTGTCAGCATGATGTTTATTGTACATGAAGAACTGGCCAACCAGTCCTATTCGGCCGAGCATAGGACATGTGCTTTTTCTCTTGGCGGTACCACCCTCAGGCCTGTGTGTCACTATATACCCTAGGAGACTGCTACTTGGCAAGACCAACTAACTAGAACAATGGACGTTTGAGCGAAATTCTAGCCCAGATATAATGGAATGGCAGATGGGTTTCACTATAGTTTGATTGTATCGGTTGACGTGAGATTGTCCTCACAATGGTCTTGTTTTGCTTATATAATACTTCTCTTCCTGGCTCACCTTTTTGGCTCCCCTTTTTTAATACGCTCATAGTTAAGCCCTTACGAACCCTAACAGGACTCCCATTATCTTATCTGACTTTTTTGTCGCATCCTTCTCACAGAATTTCTCTCTTGTTTCTTATCGCAGAAACAGCCAACCAATCATCTGGCTTACAGCGTTGCACACTCAACAAGGAGCGGGCGACTACTAGGAAGATTAGATCCTCGGGCCACTTTATTCTCCCGTGCCTACTGCAAACTTTGCTTCTGCGTAGCACTCGATAGTTATTCCTCATCCCCTCATCATCGAATCAAGCATCAAGCAAACGTACATCATGCATTTTTGCCAATGTGCTGTTGCTTTTCTGGGGACTCGACGTCTGTGGTTGACGTTGCTGACCGTCTAATGGCCTGTGCTGGGCTGGCCTGCTTGTAGGTTCTTTTAGTCTTGGTTTGGGACGCAGCCGTTGTTCACTGGTAATGAGGCTTCCGCCTATTCCACACGTCACTCTACCCTTCTCTGTCGACCCGGCCTCTACCTATAACGCCAGTATCGCTATCATGTCCATCCTCGTCCCCTCTCCTAAAAGGATTGCCAAGCATTCAGGATGAGGGTTAGCTCTTCCGTTATCCCCTCTCCCCAGTGTCAAAGCGACCGCAGCCCCCCCCCCCCCAGGTTTCAATGCGACATCTGGAGAAGTGGAGGGAATAAAATACGCCTTATTAGAACCCGTCTAGCCTCCATGACAGCGTTTCTTTTTCTTTTGCTTGGGTATTGAAATTTATTTTTGTCCCCTCGCTTCTGTCGACTAATTTTTTCGCGCTTGTTTCTGCACCTCTACTCATATTTCGTGCTATTTTGCTTCTTGAAGGCGATTGATTCTGGTGGGAACCAACAGTTGCAAATTTATATCCGCTGAGCCTCAACAGCCAATTTCCACCTCTCGGCACTACTCCTACTGCTGCTACTCCTACTGCTACTCCTCCTGCCACTACTACTACTACTACGACTATTACCACTGCACTATTGACGCCCCAAAACTCGCACAGTCGAATCTTCCAGCTAGCCGCTGCCTGCGTCTCCGCACACTCCGTCCGCCGATAGGAGAACTATTACCCTCGAAGACAATGCCAGCGTGATAGTGGCCCGTAGCACCAAGGTACACCAAGAAGCATCGTGGTTTCGCAATGTCCACCACCAACAGCAGTGAAACCACCGTTCCTAGCGGTTCTTCTCTTCCGGCTTCCGCTACGACTACCTCTGAAACTTCTGTCGCTACCACAACCGTCAGCTCTGCCGAAGATGGCAGCAACAGCTCAGTCTCTATTGGGGCCGTAATTGGCATGCTGGCAGGCGCCCTCTTTCTAATTGCCATGGGCGCATTCTTTGTGCTCCTCAGACGAAGACGTCTCCGGAAAATGGGCATCCACGATTCTGAAGCGCATTTGCACGAAACCGTCGAGCGCACACCCCCACGGCCGACCACTATCATTGAGATTCACCACGGCCGTCGCCGGCGACAACACCGCGGCGAGGAATGGGTTGAGCCTCCACCGACGTACCAGGAAGCCCATGCTGACGGTGTTGTTCCCGCCTACGAAGAACAGGAATTGGGAAGTGACCAGGATGAAGATGGGCGTACGGGCGGCTCGAGATCGCCGCTGCATAGATCGCACAACCCGCTTCGTAGCCTCAGCCCTATTCACCTGCGCAGTCCAATCAGTATTCGCAGCTTGAGAATGCCACGGACACCGGGGAGCTTGCGCAGTCCAGCACGCAGCCGTGTGCACAGCCCCGTGCATAGTAGGATGCATAGCCCAGTACGGAGCCCCGGTGCCGTCGTGACTGAACATACCAACACTAGGGGAGATATGACGAGATGACAGATACTTGCAGCAAAATAGCACTTTTGTTTTGATTTATCCAGCGATGCACTACCCCTTACGGCCCAATTATACCACAGTGCCAGTCTATTCTATTGGCCTTGTTTAGGAAACAAATAAAATATGTTAACATACACATACACATGCAAATATGCACGAATTTTCATGCATACCCGCCCGCCCGCCTGCGTTCTATTGACCTCGCCTACTCACTCACCATTATATGTGGCTCTATGTTTCAAAAGCCGGGACTTTTTTTTCTTTTTCCTTTTTTCCTCTCCCTTGTCAAATAAGCAACGAAAAGCATGCGAGCGCAATACCGCTTTGACCGATTACGAGCCTGGGCACAGGCGATGCCCTAGGCTGGGGCAAATATTAGAGGCGGAACCACTTCCCCGAAATGGCTAATGAAACAGGCTCGTAACATCTAGGACGTGATTGGCATTTGAGGTTTAAGTAGGTGGAGGCAATCCGAAGCGCAAGGCAGGGTAGAGCTATCGTAGGAAACGTGAGAAACGCTTAACAAGAACAGCAGGGGTTTGATTGAATGACATCATCACAAGCGTTAGCACTAAAACAGCAAAGTAGCAGAGCAATGAGCAACAAACTAGAAACTCTTCCTGATTCTGCCCACCCTAGAACAGCTTTAGTATTCCCCAGGTTTCGAAATCTCCGCTTCAATCGCCAAAATTTGCAATGCCAAAAAGCGCGAATAATACCGACACAGCGCCAGATTGCCCCCGTGGTACCAGAACCCAGGGTGACCTGTACGCTGCCACATCATACGCAACTCACCCTCGTCATTGAATCCCCAGACATCGCTGTTCAGGCGATCAGCAACCTCATCACCGAATGTCAAGCGCGTCTGTGTGCGCATGTTTTGGTACCCTGTAGCAAAAACAATATGATCAGCCTTGAGCTCTGAGCCGTCATCAAATACCACGCTATCTGGCGTTAGGTGTGAAATTTCATGGCCGCTCTTGACGCTAATTTGGCCAGCCGCGATCATAGCCGCCGCTCCAACATCAATGTAGTATCCGCCCCCTCGTTGGAAGTATTTTATAAACAGCCCCGCATTGTCAGGCCCGTCGTCTGTGTGGAAGCCTGCCTTGGCCAGCCCCGCGAGCATTTCGGTGTCCATTTCCCGTTGACGCTGGCATATCCGCACCTGGCCAGCCTTGAGTACGCTGGACGGCTGGCCATGCAGCAGTATATCGGCGTCTTCAACGTCGGGCCCGTCTTCGTCATATAGCCCGGCAAGGCCAATATCGGTGATGGCACGTGATGAAACTACATGGGTTGAGCTGCGCTGCACCAACGTGATCTTCCACCCCTTTTCGGCGAAGTCGTGGGCAATATCATGTGCAGAGTTGCAAGCACCGATGACAACAGCGTGATTCTGTGTAGCCGAGTGATCAGGAGAGGTGGGTGCACCACAGAATTCCGACGAATGGCTTACTGAGCCTTTGAAGCTGTCGAGGCCAGCCACGTCAGGCATGTTCTTTTTTCCAGAGTGACCGGTGGCTTGAATAACGTGGCGTGGATGTAGAGTGCGGACCTCGGTAGTGCCGTTGGCAAGAATACGCTCAACAACGATTGTCCATTTTGCAGCAGCATCGTCCCAGACAGACGACTTGAGGGTCGTCTTGGTCCAGACATTGAGCTCCATTAGTGTAGCGTAAGCTTCAAAGTACTCGGCCAGTTTATCTTTGGGTGTGAAAATGGGCCAGTTTGGCGGGAAAGGCATGTACGGCAAATGGTCGTACCATACAGGGTCGTGTAGTACTAGCTGGTGGTAGCGCTTACGCCAGTTATCACCGATACGACTATTCTGGTCGATAACTAGGGCCGGAACACCGACCATTTTTAGGCGGGCGGCAATAGTCAGGCCGGCCTGGCCCGCTCCTGTGCATGCGAGAGGATTAGGTCAGCTGTCCCATGGCTATTCTACAGGTCTATTGTGCCTATACGTACCCAAGATAAAGACAGTTGGCTCGACACCGTCATTGAAATCCGCCTCGGCCGCCCGTCGTTCTGCCCAGTTCTGTCGGCCAGGTTTGCTACCGTGCTTGACGCCGCACGGCCTGTTTCTGCCAATCTTCTCTTCGTGGCCGTGAATTTCGACCAGGCTGGTATACAGAGTGTAAATTTTCCATGCGCCTCCCACATGCACAAGTTTCGCCAGGCCCTTGCCGCTGCCTATAACCGTTTCCAGCTGGAACATGAATCGCACACATGTTACGACGCCCTCGTGGCTCTCCATGCGGTCAATCTGCGGCATGCGAGCGGGGCCAGACTCGTCGAGGCGAATCTCAAGGAGACGGAAGCCATTCTTAGACTGGGCCACACTTTGCAGAAAGGACAGGATTTTGTCGCGCCCATGGGCCGTCCGAAACTCCCATGATAAGGCAAGGTGGTCACGCCAGTAGCCCGAGTCACTGAAGAGCTTGGAGAGAGCGTTGAAATCTTGGCGAGCTATGGCTTCATTGATGGCCTGTACCACAGCGGCGGCGATAAGCACAGGGTTGGCGTCGTTGGGGCTCCAAGTGTCCTCGACAACGGGAAATTGAGCAACGGGAATATTGACCGAGCCGGGAACGGTCCTCATGTGTGAGGGTACATCGACGGCAGCCATTTTTTTGAAGTGTGTTATACGTATTGGTTTCTAGAGTGCAGAGTGTCATGGTACATCTGGTAGTAGTCGAGGTAGCTTAGCCTGTTGCCCTTTTATATCTTCCTAATACTAGATTACGTTAAGCTCGCCCTCTCTTAATATCATTGCCGTCATAGAATGGAGAATTCTTACCCCCCGCCTCCCCCCCGCCTTTAAATACTACGCAGTTGCGCGCGTTAATTGAGGTAGTGAGATGTGCTGGTGACCAAGCTCCTCCACATTGCTTCTATCTGTGGTCATCCCCCATGGCTTTATCTACGTTTGAATGTGGGGGACTCTAGGCCGTCTAGAACGTTGAACAGCCGCTAACAAGCTTTTTTATCGGCGGAGTTTATGTCTCGCTCCCTGCGCTGGCGACTTTTGGAGATCATGACCGGGCGAACCTATCTCCGTTTTGGGAGCTGTCTTATTTTTGTTCGTAGCAGTGGCAGAGGAGGCTTTATTTATTGCATGATTAGGGTTAGTATGATGCTTTGGAGACAGTGTATCACGTGCAATGCACCTGAGTAGGGTTAGACACCGGTGTCCTAAATTTGACGCATTTGGGCCTAATTTCATCCCCTTTGTTCTTACCAAATCGCTTCTTTAAAGGGGCGATCCGCAGCTCCGTGGGCCCGTGAATTGCGTCTTCCCGTCATCCGGTTGGCTGGTCTAGTGCAACATGTCAGGGGTTGGTCTGAATGACGTTTATGTACATTCGTGTGGGCGAGGAGAGGGAGAACTCCAATTTGTTGTTGTTCGTAACAAGGAGGCGAGAGATTTGGAGGGAAGGAGAGGGAGAAAGAAGCGCGAAAGGCCGTGAGTATGGGCGTATGGGTACGGAGGCTAGAATAGACAAGGCGCAGGCAGAGTCAGAGAGCGGGGGGCTAGATGATAGAAGGAGTTTGAGGATGGCTGGTCAACTAGCTGTACAGACAGGCCAAGATTATTTTTTCCTGGTTTTTTTTTTTCTTTGGGGGGGTGCATGAGACTTCGATTCTGGATTACTGTGTGCTTCGGACAACAGGGACAGGCCCGACCTTGGCCTTTTACATGACATTGGCTGGGAATCTAGGCCATGCCTGGGTCCTATGTGTAAGATGACCTGTATTGCACGGTGTGCATGGCATGGCGCGTGTATGTTTTGAAGAGCAATGAGCAAAGAGGTTGCATTCGTTATCTCCAATTGCTATTCCGTTCTTGCGCATATCTAAGCGGCTTACGCTTGAATACACACGCTCAATCATTTGCCTTGTGTATATCCACTAGCCTCCTCTCTATCTCCGCCTCTATTACTGGATATAGATAGGCGATGATTGGCTGGATTGGGTGCCTTTTCAGCTCAGGCTAGACTAATATAACATGCGGAATGGGTGCTTACTTGCTCTTCGTGGCTGGTAAGTCTGATGGCCATCGTCCCTCCCTAATATGCTTTCAGTTTCTTTGCTGGCTACAAGCCTACCCGGGAAATCAAGACAGAGTTTCTTCCATACGTTTCGCCTGGATTTGATCTAGTGCTTAGTGGCGGCTGTCTCTATCTATGCCCGTGTCCCGATAGCCTGAGTTTCTGCTCATAATCATTTCAGGTTCTTTGTCCACCGTTTTGTCGTATAGTTTCTGTTGTTGTTTCATGGATTGGCCCTGGTATAAGGGCGGTGGTAAGTCTTCCTTCCCCCCGTGCCATCTCCAACTCATGAGACCATAGCACCATGAGCCACGAAACTAGGTGCTGTAAGTGCCTGTAGAGGGCGAGACGTTCTCTTCTCTTCATTTGCCCTTGCACCAAGCAAATGTTGGCCTATGGACGGGTCGATGGTAGAGACGAGCCAAAAGACAAACTATGGGAATGTGTATGCGCCGTTTCCTGCCGCTTGCGTTTGACAAGGTTGATCCATATTCTCTCTTTCTCTCTTTCTATGTAAGAGGGCGACGAAAGGAAAGCATGGGATGGATTCCCAGTTCTTCACCCGCAACCAGACTCTAGGCGACCATCATAGTGCTTTTTAATCGAGAAGGAACAGGCCAGCTTGGGTTACAAGCTCTAAAGATCTCTATTCTTGGCTCGCTGGGCGGGCGGCTCTTTTCCCTCCTAACACAAAGGACGCATTACAGCCTATAGAAGCCTTGATGCTTGGCAGTACTCTGTTCCTTTTCCCCCACAAGAAATAACTTAACTGATAAATTAGATTAATTGCGCTTCCTAAAATGCGGAGAAGTTTCGTCTGCTTTGGGTCTAAAAGCTTTCTTCCCTTTCAAGGGAGCTCCGGTCTAAAGGGACTGCAACAGATGTACCAGAGAGTGCGGGCCTGCTTTCTCTGTGCTAGCGCAGATATAGAGACAGGCAGGAGCCGTATGTTGCTTTCATGGGTATGAATGGGCTGGAGACATATGATATTGCTCGCTGGAGGCATATATCAAAAGTTGGAGAAAGGCTTTCAGAGGTTGTGTCACAGGTAATGTATGCAAGTTAGTGTGTATCTGTACATGGGCGGGTGAATGGGTATGTGCGTGGCACAAGCATGACTTCAAGTACAAGTACACGTATGCACAAGGACAACCTATAGCACAAAAAAGATGGTCTTTTGCTATCCTTGGATGGGGTTGGCCTGTCAGAACAAGACAAACAAGACACAAACATGCACATGTTCTTTCCATCTTCTCTTACGCAGCCAGCACATTGGGGCCGCACATAAACTCACAACTCACTCACGGACATGGCTGGCGTTGGGGTTGGAGACCTCTGGACTGGCACTCCATGTCGTCCTATCTAGTCCTAGCTTCATTTTTCTAAAGCTCGAGTCCTAAGCAAGTCTAGCTTTAACACAAATCTGACAGTACTTCATTCGCGTCTTTTGGCCTTTGTGCTTGGGTCTATAAGAACAGGACATGCTTCCAGACTTGGGTGACACTCGATGCTCTCTCTACCCATTGCAACTCTCCCTATTACCATTGGTCCTTGAACAGCATCTTTGGTAACTATAATATCACACACCGCATCACTGCTGTTGTTAATACATCGAATAGCTCTCCTTCGCTGTGTCTACTAGCACCTTATTAATCGCCTAAGCCCTTCTTCCTCTCCTCGTCCTACTCCCTTCTTTCTTCTTGTTTTCTTTCGAATTCACAATGCACCCCCATTCTCACTCCTCACATGAAAACTTGTCAGATAAACCTTCCGTTGAGAAACACGAAAACATGGATCATATTGACCACAACAACGTGGCGAAGACTACCGGCATTGCTCACCCAAGCGGCAATATCCCGCGCATAATCAACAATGCCAACGGCAACCCGCTAGAGCACCAGCGCACCTACGGCAGCATTAACCTCTCCCCTGAGATGTTTGAAGAGCTATACCTCGCTCCTAAAAACCGCGTGGCCGGCCAGCTGCGCCAGACCTACGGCAACCCAACTCCGGTGGCTATTGGTGGGTTTGTCCTGACGACAACGCCCTTGTCTATGGCTCTGCTGGGCTGGCAAGGTGCTGGTGGGCTAGTTGCGCCGGCAAATGTGGGCACATACCTTTGGCTTGGCGGATTATTGCTATTGCTAGGCGGTGTCGGTGAATGGCTACTCGGTAAGCCTCTTTCTTATGACGCGTTGTTGACCCGACTAACTTGTCCCATTGTAGGAAACACCTTCCCATGCACTGTCTTCATGACCTTTGGTGGCTTCTGGCTCACTGTTGGGACTACCCTGATTCCCGAGTATGGCGCATATACATCCTATGCCACTGATCCCTCGAACCCGGCATCGGGCGCTGCCAATCCCATGTTCTTCGCTACCTTTGGATTCTTTTTAGTCTGCATGGTCATATTATCCTTTGTGTTTATGATTGCATCGATGCGCGTTAACTTTTCCTTTTTCATGGTCTTTTTCACCCTCGTGTTCACCTGTAAGTCTATCCTGTGCATACCATGCTCTATTACCAAAAATAAATGCATCAGCATCAAGACCGGCACCGGCGCCGGGACTAGCACTGGTGTTGACACTGACACTGACACTGCAACTGTCCAATAGTTTCATGCCTTACTGGCTCCTTTTTCAGAGCTGCACAGGGTCACTCCGATCTTTCCCTCAAGCTGCAGCACGTCGGTGCAGGTTTCCTCTTTGCTACGTCTATGTTTGGCTGGTGGATCTTCTTTGGTCTGGTACTGTCTTCTGTGGATTTTCCCATTTCACTACCAATGGGCGACCTGTCGACAGTCTTCAAAGGCAAGACAGATCGTGCCAAGACCAACATGGCATAAGAGGCTCTACATCCTGATATTTTATGTTGCAATGTAATCTCCCATGCTTGCATTATTTAAATTTGGAGTTCGTGTGTGGTTGGAGTTGGAGAAAGATTCCCCCATGTTTTGGAGAAACTTGGAGAATGGAGGGTAAAGGCAACAAATGAAGTGGGGTTATGCAATTAACGAAGGAAGGATTACAAGCAAATTAGAGGCGAGAAATAGTCTCGATATATATCGTACAACTTAATGGCAGGAATACATCTCGTCTCTTGCAACCACTACCACTATGACTCCCAACCTCAAGATCCCCATCGCAGTCCTGCACATGAAGCCTAAAGACTGGCGTTGATGCTGATGCTCAAGAGCAAGCGTGCTATTGACATAATATCGCCAAGGTTATCCAAGGCCTTGTCTGACTTTACGTGGACGCGGGATGCCCATTCGGCTACTCCTGACCATTATCAGCGGCAAGCAAAATGAATTTCAACATGCCCTTAGCAAGCCATGCCGTCTAAGACTAACAAACGAAACCGAAATCCAAAGCTAGCAAATACTAGGAGCACTAGTACTAGCAGCAATGGCTACGTGACTCTGACACCGCCATTCATTCTCAAGATGCACACAAAGACGCTCTGGAGCTGGTGCAAGAAGATGAACATAATAGACCGGTCTGGGGATGCAGAGTCTGGAACAGGAGCGGCGGAAAAGGAGGTTTACGACAAGGAAGAAAAGAGTGATCCCAGGAGACCAGGAGAAACAGTATCTAGATCCATGCACAAACATCTGGCCAAAATTTGCGCGGGAGCCCCGATGAGATATGTTTCTGGGCGATAGTTTGATACTGGTCCAAAAATTACTTTCTCCATTTCACAAGCGAAACAAACGACCTGTTATGTTTGTGATTCTAGAAGCTTCATAATATAAATATGAGCGTGGCGTGGGCCAAGCTCTTGGATTGTGACCATAATCTGGCTGCAGACTGCGACAGTGTGAAACAATATCAAGTGTGATAGCATTGAATGGTAGGTCTCCTTGGTATCGGCTTTATAAAAGCGAGGCCATATCCTGTCTGCAGCCTACTCAAGAGTTCAATATATTTTGATGCTACACATACATTCGCAGCATATAATTCCATTCTTTCTTTCTCCCCAATTACACCTATCATGTCTTCTACTCACTGCAACGAACAAACCTCTAACGCTAGCCGTTTGTGGATTCCATCGGCGGAGACAGACCTTCTCTTTGCTATTCTGTATGCTAAGGGCAAGCCAGTTCTTTCCTGGGAGCCAATTGAGAACATTATGAGCCAGCTCGGGTACACATTCACTCGCAGTGCTCTTCGGTATGTCTAACCCTGCAGACCTCCTGCCGAGCTCTTTGGCCTTTGGGCTGCAGCACCTCTTGCCGAGCTAACAGACCAAACTTGGTGAATAAGCTCTCACTTCAATAACAAAATGATTAAGGAGTTCCAACTGCGCTGTGACAAGCACGGAATACAGTTCCAGATATCTCCCAATAAGACAACGAGCTCTAGGCGGAAGAGAACACCCAGGACTGCGGATGACTCGGCTTACTATCCCGAGGATAGCGATGAGACGGACGTTGATATGATCATAGAAACTCCGAGTAAAAGGAAAAGACACGACAATTTCTTGGATCTATCAGGCTGAGTAGATTGTGTTTGATTGGGACTGTTGCAAGTGTTTTGAGGTTTTTAGTGATACACAATTGCCGAACTTGGTAGCACACTTCTTCAATATTAGTTCGTGAGCCATGAGCTAAAAAGAAAAGTAAAAAACATAACTAATTCTTCCTGATGACAGGAGTTGTCTGTCTAATTGACCCCAACCCGATTTGAACGGATAACCTTTTGATCTGGAGTCAAACGCGCTACCGTTGCGCCATAGGGCCGTTGATGTTTTTGTTGACTTGGTCTTGTTGCTATATTTATACTCTACACAAACAAACCTATTTACTTATCACCCGCGTACTCAGCCGAGGTCAACCCCTCGTGCCGACAGCCGTTGGCCTCTTGGACTTCTCGATATATGGACGGGGCCGCAGGCCAAAAACACCAGGTAACCAATCCTGGAACCTCTCGCGGGGAA
>JAXCEX010000331.1:0-18847 GCA_038382965.1 Ceratocystis huliohia
ACCATCGCGAGCTTGCCTTCGGGCCATGCTGAGCCAAGAACCTTTTGGTGCTTACACCGGGCCCTTTGTCTGGTCATAAAAGATCTTCGAAGCTCACGCATTCTCGCAATTGCCGACCACCCAAGGGCGGCCCTGGACGACGACATCATTCAGGGCTCAACTTGTCTGGGACGCCGTCGTATTGACAGCATTCGCTAGTTAGAGTAGACGTTAAATACATCAACATCAACAACATCAACAACGGCAAGTGGCGCGCAACAGACTGGCCGAAGTTGTTCAAGAAGGAAGTCAAGGCAACGCTGTGGCGGCCCAAGAACACTGCTCCCGGTGCTGATGGACTCACTAACGACGTGTGGAAACGGGCGTGGGAGCCACTTGGAGACATCAGCACGAAATTGTACATCATTTGTCTCGACCACGGCTACCATCCCAAGTTATTCAAACAGGCAAACCTCGTGGTGATCCCTAAGCCAAAACGCCCCCGCGCAAGCCCACGTGGATATCGACTCATCTCACTTGAAGAGTGGGAGGTTCCCTTCCGCAAGGATCGCCAGTTTCGCCGATATTGTACATGCTCTTCATGGCACCCCTTTATTCGAAACACGCCGCCCTGTTAGGTTACGCAGACGATGGCGCCATGGTGGCCAGCAGCTCGAGCTACGACGCTAACTGCCGGACCATTCAAGACAAGACGAAAGAAGTGACGACCTGGATGACACAAAATGGGGTAGAGCTTGACCCAGATAAGACAGCACTTATACACGTCAAGTATAAGAGCAGGGACAAAGCAAACCCGCCCGCCAATACCGCAGGCCTGGGCACCGTCACGGCCACACATCGACGGAGGAGTCCCTACGATGGCTCGGATTGCACATTGACACCAGTTTCAGTTTCAATAAGCACCTCGACACCGTCACCACCAGCATCAACCGATTGGCAAACGGCTTGAGGTATCTTGCCGGATGCTACAAAGGAGCAAGCCCCAAAAGTATGCTGACGGCGGTCCGAGCATGCGTGCTCAGCAGAGTCCTGTTTGGCGCAGTCACCTGGAGCGAAGCAGAGATGAAGAAGACGACCGCCAACAAGTTGGACATTGCCATCTGAAGGTGCCTCAGAGCGGCATTGCCCGTTTGCCGAACGACACGTATTGAGTGCATTCACCACACAGCGGGCTTTCCCCCCGTCCGCCTCCTCCTGAGGGACGGGCAACCAAGAGAGGCTATCCGCTGGCACACACTAGACGACAAGCACGTATTGCGACATCCGCGACACAATGCAGTGGTGCAGAGGCTACGCAAGCTGCTCCCGGCCGAAATGGAAAAGCACACAACACTAGAGCCGGCTGGGTGATCACCATGGACCACGATATCGTGGAGAAGAACCATATCCCTCTCGGCAAGTGGATGGAGGTGGCAGATACAGAGGCGTATGCAGCCCGGGAAGCTTCCAAATGCGCCACAGCGGTCGCGGGCGCCAAGGACATCTAGCTCTGTGGAGGTCACGAAGGCTGAGAGAACGGGAGGGGCGGAAGTTGAGGGATAAGTGCAGAGGATTGGAGTTGATGGGGGATAGCGGCAGTAGCGTTTGAAAATAACGAAACAACTCAGAGTAGCAAAAGGCCCCAAAACATTAATGCAGACATCATACCCTCATGAAGCTACTCTTCTATGAAGTACATACATATACCTCGTAGAAACTGATCGCAAATGTTCCATAAATACTAGCCATAGCAAGCATTTCTACCACCTTAACAGCCTCAATCACATATAAATGCAAGACAGACCACTTGAAACACCACACAAGAGATACGCAGTTGGAGTCGTCTACTGTCTATCTTGTATATTCCCAGAAATAAAAATAAAATAAAATAGCAAGTAAATAAATCAAATAAATAGATAAAATAAAATCAAAACTATCCCGGAGGTAATTGGTTAAAAGGGGCTCAGCCCCACTTTTGTCGTGAGAATGGTCGCCGATGTCGAGACTTGGCTTGGTCGGGCTAGATCCCTTGAAACTAAAGCTCAAGTCAGTCTGTTCGGCGACGTTGGGTTTCCTCTGCTCGCTAATAGGAAAGACCAGGCTAGGGCCCAGACTCGAACACGTAATTGATAGGACCACCTGAGATCCTAAAATAAGGCATGGCCAGGTCAGCCAGGTGAGCCCGGGATTTCAACATCGGCGAGATAATAGCCCGGGAAAGTGGAGTCGGGGAGGCGGAGGACACCAGCGGTATTTAGAGTATAATAAAAAGCTACACTCATCGCCGTTCTTACAAAGCTCATCAAGGGGAGCAGAGCAAACGCCTCGGGATTTCCCTTCGTCTTGCCATATTAAATAAATAGTCTCGGTCGCCCATGCTGCGACTTGCCACTTGAGCCATATATCTCAGTCATTTACCATGACAACTTTAGCAGATACGAATACTCCCTTACTCACGCCCTCAGCGCCTCCTCTACCTATAACCCACCCAACACATACCTCTTCTCGGTCCCCCGCTTTTCCCCCTTCGCCACCACACACCTCCTGCTGTATCGTCAACATGGCAGCTGGCTTCGTTTCTGGCACTACCTTTGGCGCCGCAATGGCAGTTGCTGGGGTCGTGCAGCCCCAGATCATCATAGGACAATTCCTGTTTCAAGACTGGCACATGCTGGAAGCCTTCCTCACTGCAACTGCAACGAGCTCGTAAGTATTTCCCCATGTGCCATCTGCACCAATGTCCACCTGTCTGTACTAACGCATCCACTGTCCATGCCAGGCTTGTAGTCGCTATCCTTGACAGCACGGGCTACTCTCGGCAAACGCCACGCTCGCCGTCGCCACTGGGCTTCTTCGCGTATGATGGCAACGTCATTGGCGGGTCTCTCCTCGGTTCCGGCATGGCCCTGACCGGGTCCTGTCCCGGAACGGTATTTGCACAGCTAGGAATCAGCGCGCCCAACTCTCTAATTATATTCAGCGGTGCAGTATTGGGTGGCGCGATTTTTACCATCCTCCTGAACCCCATTCTTGAGTCTCTGCGAGTGAGAAACCAGAAAGCTTCGGCAGAGAATGCACGTTGTATCCCCACACTCACACTGCACGAACGCCTCGGCATATCTCGAGCTACAGGCATCTTAGGATTCGCCACCGCGGCGCTGGGCGCTGCATTTGCCCTGAACCGTACTATGCCCGCCAGTCCATATGCGCACGGCATCTCGCCTCTACTGGGTGGTCTGCTTATCGGCATGTCTCAGCTCGTTTCTGGCCTGCTGCGGAAGTCGCTGCTCGGCACATCTGGATCGTTTGAAGAAGCAGGCAAGACGATCCGTTCCGTGCTGACGCTTGGGAGCCAGCCATTGCCCTCGTATGCTAATTCCAGGTTTGTGGCCGGCGTGGCCGTTGGCGCTCTGTTGCTAGCAAAGGCAATGCCCGAGCTGGGCGAGGTTGCCCCTGCCACGGCTGTAACAACTTCTACGGCATTTTTAGGGGGCGCGTTGATGGTCATCGGGGCTAGAATGGCTGGTGGGTGCACCTCGGGCCATGGGATCAGTGGTATGAGCATGTTGTCACTATCGAGTTTTATCACGATCGGCTCGGCATTCGGCATGGCGGGAGTTCTGGCTACATTCTTCCTGTAAAGCAGGTGCACCATCTTATGACTTTCAGATAGCACTATACACTTATCAAGAGCGATATTATTCAAGGGACTACACTGCTCGAAGCTAGAGCGGTGCCCTTGGCTGCCGTCACTTCAATCTCAATCTTCATGACATCCTCCATCAAGTTTGCCTGGATCATGGTCGCTGCCGGTCGCACGTTGCCCAGCCATTTCTGTAACACAGGCCACGTCTTTTTGAACTGTGTCCCGTCAGGCAGGATGTACCGGACACGCACCACGTCTTTAATGCTAGAGCCGGCCGAAGTCAGCGCATCTTCGATGTTCTTGAACGTCTGCTCAGTCTGCTCAACTATATCGTCGGATATGTGACCGGTAGAATAGTCATATCTGCCCATAGATGATGTTAGCCTGAGATCCGGGAGTTTGAAATGCCCGAAACCTACCCTGTTGTCCCAGACACAAAAACGAAGTCTCCCACGGCAACCGCACGGGAGTAACCGATAAGAGCCTCGAACTCGGAGCCCTTGGAGATATTGCAGCGACTCATAGCAGGTGTAAGATTTCCTAGGACTGATAAAAAGAGCTAAGCAGAAGAGAAGGGATGAAGTGGGAACAAAATGAAATGCATTTGAGTCGGCTTGACCAAGTACTCTAGCACTTATCAAACTGAGTCACCATCTCCAACTATGTTAGTCATACCCTAATGCTACAGCTAGACATAAACCCTACCCTACATTTTTGTCACAACCCTATATGCGCAGCGGTATCCAGGCTTTTGTCACCCGATAGCCGACTGTCACCAGCGTCCGAACCTGTGCAGTAACTGGCATTTGCCCTGTTGAGCAAGGTAGCAATGCGCCCAACGACGACACTCCAGATTTCTCATGGTTAAACATTGCTTTCTATCTTGCCATTTTTCCCTGCTGCCTGCCGCCCTGTTCTTGTGAGCCGAGCCGTAATAGACGCTAAGGCGGGCAAAGTGGAGACGGGTCAGGAAGTTGATGTAGCTTAAGGCCATGAGCCATAATCATTCATACTTGTTCATCAGCATTTCACCACCTATTCGCTAGGCATAAACCATACATTGGCCAGCAATGCCATTTCCAAGGCAGTAAGCAAAGGTAGAAAGCTGGTGCCTTGAGAAATTATTAATCCCAATCTCTCCTGTATGCCCACCACGATCTAGAATAGCCGCTGGCGCAAGCGTCCAGGATCCTTGCCTAGTAGTCTGTACAAAGAAACACTCTAAAAGAGACAAAAAGACTTGTTGCAGTTCCTTTGTAAGATAGGTTTAGCCTTAAGTCTAAAGGTCTTGCTTAGTAGGTACAGGTGCGTCGACACAAGGTCAGACAAACAACGTTTTGATAAGTGAGATGACTTAGCTGTATAGGGATCTCAATGCGAGTCAGTCAGCTTTGCAGACCTTTTCAAGATATAAAGAGTGCATGGCCTCCCTATAATCGAGAAAATAACAAGCTTGGTATCGTAGCATTACTGCCATCTTTTTTCAACTTGTTAAAAACTGTTGCTCATCCCTATCTCACCCTCCCTTGCTTACCCATAACTGAATATTTACTCCATCTTTCTCTTCCCTTATTGCAAAATGGCCTCCTTTGGTCCTCTTGGAATGCCGCGTGTCCATGACCGCCGCCACATCGACCCTGTTGTTGAGGGTCTCTTGTACAAGTTCCCCGAGGTCACCAGCTCCAAGTACGCTGCTGGCCCACAAGTCAGCTCCAGTGCTTCCTCCCCTTCTACTGCCACCATTGTAGACCCAAATACCATGTCGACGGCTGTAAAGAACGGGAAACGCAGTACGTTCGCCAAGAAGAACATCGACTGCGATGCCTACTCGGTCCAGTCAAGCTCTACGTCTAGCACGTTGGTTTCGTTGAAGAACAAGTTCCGCAAAAGCTTTTCCAGCCACTAGCATGAAGGCCGCTGTTTTTACCCGACACCCTTCTGGGAACTGCCTTTGCCTTTTTTGGTTCTACCCTTGTTGCTTCGTTTTCTTGTTTGTTTGGTTATGTGGTTCCTGGAAATACCCCTTGTTTTGATATCACCCTTTGTTCGTACGTGGTAGGCTGAGCTACGCACAATCTAGGTTCTCAGCATCATAAATATACTACAGCTTGTGAGCACCCAGTTCGCAATTTCCGTAAAGATCAGCGTTAGGCTGTGGCGTGTGCATGATAGCGAGGAATTTCAAAAACTATCGTCCAAGAGGTCTTCACGCATCTTGACCATTGTGGGGCTCATGTCTCCTCCCTTGTCTGCCCCAGCTGTAGCAAGAATGTCCTCCACAATACGCTTGCTTGCTTCTCTAGCAGGTGTCTGAATCAACTTGGCTGGTGCCAGTGCAAACTGTATGGTTTTTGGAGGGCTGACGCCGAGTGCGTCATCGCTATCACTTTCCCAGTCGATCTCGTATTTTTCTTTAGGAAGTGCCCGCTCGGACTTTTCTACTGTAAAGGGATCATATTCATATGCTGTTAGCGGCCCTGCAGCATCCGAATAATCCTGATGCTGCCGGCTTTGGTATTGCTGCTGTCGCGGCGCTATGATGCTCACGCCTGGCGTGCGTGGTCCTGACGCACTGGGCACAGCCTCTAGCTTTTGTCGGATATTATTAGTGCGCATGGGAGACATGAAGGCTTCACTGCGCATGCGCGGGATAGCCATTTCCGGCGATGACTCGGGGGAATCCTCCCATGGTTTGCGTTCAGATGCAGGCTGGTTGGCCGCCCTGTGTCTATTTTCTGTGCCTGGCGTGCAATGTTTGGCAGGCGATTGCATGCGTGCAACAAAGCGATGTGGCGTTGTCGGTAATCGAAAGTTCTTTTTGAGCACGTGGTGGCGCATGGCGCTTTCTTTGCCCTTATCCTTAGTTGAGAGGCTAGGCGGTACTTTCGGTTGTGGTGTTAGGGAAATGTTGGGGAGTTGTGCTGTGCGCTGATTGAAGAGCAAGCTGGTGTCATCCTCGTCGACAATAGCTGCACCATGGCGTGTTGCAGGAGGCTCTTCATCATCGCTAAGCAGCTGCGTGACTTCTTCATCGATACGGCTGTTGCTTTGAACAGAGTATGGAGACTGAAAGTCAGAGTATTGTGATTTTATAGTGCGTGTGGCCGGGGCTCGGGGTGTGCTTCCTGAGAGATCGCCATCGGGGTCATCTAGCATAGATTCTTCGGAGTATTGATGAAAATGGGTGTCCTGCTCGGCGTGTTGCTGTGTACGCGTCCCCTGCTGATGCTGTTGTTGGTAGGCCACAGTATCGCCATCGCCATACGCCTCGTTGTTAATTCCGTCATGCTCGTTGTGGGTCATATTTGCATCAGTGATGTCGCGCATTGCTGAGCTTTCTTCCTCTACACTTTGCTGCCTTGTCTCGTCCTCGTTGTCATCGTAGCCAGAAAGCGAAACGTTAGCAGATGCCTCGAAGAACTGCTTCCAGAACTGTATGACTGTTAGCCAGGCCACATGTATGTCAAGTGCGCAGGAAGCTGCCGTAGAAGATAGTCCAGGTAGAGTGGGGGGCGCTGTACCGTTGATGCTTCCCATACAGCCTTGGAGTTCTCCCCATATTGCTCAACAATCGGAAGGATATTGTTGGTGACAATGCGATGGGCCTTGCTAAAGTTGGAATCGATTTCTATAGGCAAATATCAGACTAGTGTGAGCAGAAATAGCCAAAGAACCGTACCATATCAAGGTAAAAAAACAAGAGGGAGAGAGCTTACCCTGCAGTGTCAATGTTATGGACTGCTCGAGCTTTTCCAGCTCTTCTGTCATAGTGAGGGGCCGTCCTGGCATCGCCGGTCGTGACATTTTTAGGAGCGAATACGTGTGAGGCGTAGGCAAAGTGTATAGAGTTATACTAGGATATTGTTTGTTGAACAATTAACCATTACTGCGTCACGTAAAGTTTAAGTTTCAGAACCACGTAGTTGGTGAATGTGGGGCACTTACCGAGAAACTGCAAATCGCCCTTCTCACCGAGTGTTCACCGAGCTGACCGAGTTTGTAAGAGAAAGAAGCTTTAACTACCACAGGTACTGTCACTTACGCCTATACGATTCATTCGTAAAATATTTTCCTCAACAAGACCTTAATTCCCAGCTCTTCTTTAATTGCAGTTAATATATATACTTGGCACTATCCCAGTCCGGATCCCCGAAGCTTCTCCAACTGCAATCTACTAGCCATCTCCAATGCGGGGTTTTGTTATCAGCCTACAAAGACAAGCACACCAGCCAGACGTAGTGTTCAGATTTCAAGTGCTTTATATAAGCGACCCTTTTCTCTTTTTAATTTTGCCCTCCAAGTTGAGATGGCAACATCCCTTGCTTCGCCTGCTCTCATCTTCCCACAGTACCGCAAAATGACGTCCAGAGTACTAACGATTGAAAAGACCGAGGGCAAGCCCGGGAATGTATACTATCCGTGAGTTATACGTCAGCCCATACACGCTTGCGTAATCGCATCTAACAGTTTGGCTGCTGCCACAACATAATAGGCTCAGGCTTACATATGTCGATATCCCTAGGGCTGGGCCAGGGCAGGTGGTGGTCAAGATGCTCGCTGCATCTCTAAACCACCGTGATCTGTTTATCCGCAAGCACCTATACCCAGCCATATCCTTTGACAGTCCGCTGTTTTCTGACGGCTACGGCACGGTAACTGAAGTTGGCCCCTCATGCAAAACGCCCTCCCTTCTCGGCAAAAACGTCATCTTGGCACCCTTTGTCAACTGGAGCGAAGCCTCTGAAGGCCCTGAAGACGCCCGTGCTTTTGCAGTGATTGGCGCCTCCAAGTTGACCCCTCTCGGCACTGGCGCTGATTTTGTAGTAATTGACGAGGCTGCTCTCGAGCTTGCACCCGAGCACCTGTCAGCTGCAGAAGGAGCAACCATTCCTACGGTGGGGCTTACAGCATGGCGTGCATTGGTGACTAAGACTAACAACGCACTGCCGGGCCGAAACATTTTGATCACCGGTATCGGTGGGGGCGTCGCAATTTCTGCACTGCAATTTGCGGCGGCGATGGGATGCGCGGTGTTTGTTACGTCAAGCAGCAACGATAAGATCGAAAAGGCCAAAACTCTAGGTGCAAAAGGGGGTGTCAACTACAAGAGCGACTCGTGGGTTGCGGATCTACAGGCACAGTTGCCTAAGGACAGACCGTATATTGATGCGGTTATTGATGGGGCCGGTGGATCCATTATGAGTGCTGCTGTCAAACTTATGAAGGCTGGAGGTGTGGTTGTCTCGTATGGTATGACACAAGGGCCCAAGATGGACTGGCTCATGCAGGCAGTTCTGAAGAACATTGATCTAAAGGGCTGTACGATGGGCTCGCGCAAGGAGTACGCTGATATGATGCAGTTTATTCGAGACAAGAAAATCGTGCCCGTTGTGAGCAGGGTGGTGCAGGGCCTCGATAATATCGGGGACATTGATGGTCTTTTTAGAGATATGGACCAAGGGATACAGTTTGGAAAGTTAGTGATCGAGTTTGGCAACCCCGGCGAAACAACACCCCCTCATCTATAAGAGAGGATTGAGAGAAAGAAACTTGTGTCGAAGATGAGAGTGTATTACGCTATGATAAATTTTATACGACGACCCCAGAAAGAGAATAACAGCAAATGAGGCCTGTGGCAAAGACAAAATACATGCCAAAGAGACGTAGAATTGGCCTCGACGAAGACAGAGGAGAGCAGCAAAGGAATAGGAATAGAAGGACAGCCAACGCCAATAGCACACAGGGAGAAGGAATAGTTTAAAGCGAGCACAATAAAAACAATAAAAAACAGCAAAAGTGGTATACGTGCCATAGCCAGAGCCTTGTTCTTTCCCTCCTTTCTCTTTGCGCCAGATCATTCCATCCTCTACTCTCTCTCTCTCTCTCCTTCATCCCAATCTCTAGTTATCCTCTTCGGCGGCCCGCTTCCGCTTCTTCTTCTTGTGCTCAGGTTCCTCGGGCGGGACAAAATCCTTTTCGCGCTCGCGCTGCTTCTCCTCCTTCTTAATCTTCTGTTTCTCCATGCGCTCGTGTCTAGCAGCACGTTCCTTTGCCTCTTTGCCAAGGAAGTATTCTCCAGTTTCGATCTCCTTGTCGACCTTGCTCTTTTCAGGTGCCGGCGGGAATGGCGTGTACACCTTCTTGGATTTGTCGGTAACCTTGTGCGGAACGCGGCGCTTGCTAGTGTTTGACTTGCCAAACTTGGGCAAGAACCGATCCCAGCTCTCGGTAGCTAGCGTCGGGTCCTTGGCCAGCTCGCGCTTGACCATGAGTGACTTGATGTAGTAAATAGGGTGGACGTTGTTCATGCAGTCCTCAACCACACGACGCACCTCTTTCAGGCCTTTATACGGGCCCATAGCCGACACCGTGTTACCGTGCACCAATATGTACGTTTCGGTCAGCAGCTCCAGCGCTTTAAGCGTTGAGCCATTAGGGCCCAGAATGCGCTGCCTCCGCTTGACAAACTTGTCTTTGTTCCCAACCAGGTTACGGATCTTGATGATATCGCAGGCTACCCCGTCTTCCAGAATCTTAATAGCCTGGGGTGCTGGAACTGAACGTGCCAGGAGACGAATGAGATCGCGGGCGTTGAGCACTGACGCAGGGTCGTAGGTTTTGCGGGTGGTCTTAACTGTCATTGAACCTTCAACCAAGTCCAACGTACAGGCGATACCAAACTTCTCTAGGGACTTGGTGACCAACGGCCAGGCTTCACGCAGGTAGACTTCACGGTATTTAGGGAATAATGTCATAAAAGTCGATTCCTCAGTGAAGGCGCCTGCCTTGTTGTCAGTGGGGGTAAAGGCTTCAATCTTCCATTTGTCGATGTCTTCCGTATCCCACGGCTTGTCGGCGTTGTGGTTTGAAGGCATCGTAGTCTTCCTAGTAAGTATGTGCGGGCGCCGGGGTTTTCAAGCAGGGTATTGAATATAGAGTTGACTCTCGTGGTTCCTTCGTACTCGCGTTTTTCTTAGTCGCTGTTATCTCGTTGTCGCAAAGGGAGATAGTAAGGCTATATGAATGTGAAGATCTGAAGTCTTCAACGGCAGAAAAAAAAATATTTGGCCAGGAAAAAATACAGAAGGAGCATCAGAACGGCTGCTCCACCGAAAATAGAAGGCGGTGAGTGAAGTGACGAATAGTTGTTGATGACTAAGCGCGAAATTACCAGGCCCCAAATTTATTATCACAGGCACTACTAAGAACAAAGCAGGTAGAACGAACTGACTGTCAATCAAGCAAACAGGCCTCCACGAAATCCTACACAATGTCTCGGCCTGTCACTAACCAGGTCATCAAGCTCGTTGTGGGTGCTGGCAAGGCCACTCCCAGCCCGCCAATTGGTCCTGCCCTGGGTTCTAAGGGTGTCAAGTCCATGGACTTTTGCAAGGTGCGATCAACCCTCTATCCCCTTCCATTGGCACAATCTAGGAGATTGATGCTACAAAGGCCGCAATTCTTTGCAGCTATTTGACTACAGGATACCTAGCTAATGCCTTCCGTTCCAACAGGAGTTTAATGCCAGAACTGCTCACATCGTCCCCGGCACTCCTACGCCGTGTCGTGTGACCGTTCGTCCCGACCGTTCATTCTTCTTCGAGATCCGCACGCCTCAGACTTCCTGGATGCTGCTCAACGCCGCCAATGCTCCAATTCGCAAGGGCCGCAGACGGGGGGCTGGGGCGCCTGGCACCGAGATTGTGGGAACCATCAGTCTTAAGCACGTCTACGAGATTGCCAAGATCAAGCAAAGTGAGCCCCGGCTATCGGGCCTGTCTCTAGAGGGCCTGTGCCGTGCTGTTATTTATCAGGCCAGGTCTATCGGCATTGATGTCATTGCATAAGCTTGGTTGTCAATAGAGGGAGGAGTTGAGGTCTGGAGGATAAGAGGAGAAGGTTAAGCAAGATACCATACTATACCGCAGGGTAACGCAAACAGGAAAAGAAGTTTCATCTCGGTCAAGTCACGTAGGACTACAACGGAAGGACGAACTGGGGGGGGGTTCAGCCATTCTCAAGATACAGCTCTCCCCGAGATTCGGATTCTGCCTGCATAAGATATGCCCAGTTCAGCTAGGGCTTTGTATAATAAACATGTATCACTACGCTACATGGGGGGTTCATCTTGTCTCCCTTTTCTCGTACAAAATACTAAATTTTAACAGGAAATTGTCATAGACTTTCATATAACTAGCTGGCCTTGATGACAAAAACTCCGCCCGGACCCTAACAAGCTACTGCGCAAGAGCTTGAGGCTGTGCTGCCTTTTAGTTTGCGCCTCTTCCCACCCCACGATGAATCAGATTTAAATGGCCGATTCATCACCCCGGAAAATGGCCCAATTAACTAAGCTTTGCTTAATGTAGGAATTGCCCCCATGAATAGAGAGGCGTCATTGATAGGCAAACAAAGCCCGTATTATAAGGCAAGCTACGTAAATCTTAGGTTGGTTATCCATTGCTTAGGCCGTTCCTCAGTCTCTACTCGGAAACAGACAGCCATCTAATCCGACACTTCTGGGAGTTTGTTCAATCCGGGAGTCCGCCCAGAGCTGCTAGCTGCTGTCTGGGACAGGGTCAAAAGCTTATTATATGGAGGAGGAGAAGGACTAGGGTCATTGGTCTCATTAGGGTTGGACAACTAATAGGTTTGGGGTTGAACTTGGTAATAAGTGAGTCATGATGTGTAAACAAGAGAGAAAGAAGGGATGAAGAGGATGTCAAGCGCGAGGTTTTTGAAGCATCGCAGATAGCTCTCTGACTGCGCAAAATTTTATCATGTTAGGCAACTACGTACTTCTCGGTTACCGAATACAACCCCCCCCTCCCCGCTCCGGGATCCGGGAGATACGGAAAGCACGCAGCTTACATAAAAAGCGATAGGGAGAAACGGAAAAAAAGGGAAGAGTCGTTTGTTTGTATGTGTATGTTCCATAATGCATGCAAAAATACAGCTGTTGGACGGGCTAATTCAATAAGCCGGCCAATCAGCGCTTTGGACTAGCTACAGGTTCAAACAGGCGAAGATGCAAGGCAAGGCAAGTGCAAAGTAAAGTGGCAGGTTTTTGTCACTACAAGTGGATAGGCAAACGGAGGGATCATGGGAGAGGAAACTGCTCGATTCTCACAGCACAGCAAAAGGAAGGCAAGGAAGGAGCTTGCGTTTCCTTTTGATAGGCCTGATGTTGCTGCCTTAGTTTTGTTCCTCTCCTTTCTTTTTTTCCTCTTCACTTGTCGGCTTATCAGTTGTTTCTTCTTTCTCCCTTCTTTTCTTCTGCAATCAGTTTTTGTCATATATTGTTTTTTTTCTTTCTTATTCTCTCGTTTTGTTGTTCTCCCCTGCTGAACTCTGGTTGGGCCCTTTTGCTATTCTTATCCTCAGTATAACTTGTGCTGCTAGCATCTTTCATAAGCTCATCTTACAACTTCCTGCGTGCTATTCTCTCGCGCTTTATCTAGCTTACAGCGAGTGCCCTTGCTCAATCGCCACACAGACACTTCCAGTTCAAACAAGGAAAAAATAAAGGAAAAAATAGAAGAAAAAAAGCAGGCTAAACCAGCAAAGGCCAAGCAGTCCCAAAGTTCGCTTGACAAGAAGCTCAGACTCACCACGGTCAAGCCATACTCGGATCTCGCATCTACTGTTGTCGTGTCTACCTCGCTTGATCTTAACTACGTATTTGCTTCTCCTAACAACAAAAATACTAGCTTGCTGCTAGCTGTTCATATAACCACGCCAATAATCATAAATCCCGCTCTCCATGGCGACTTTGCAGCCCACCGCTCTTGGCCAGAGCCACAATGACGGTAATACCGCCTCGAACCCCCCTCTCCCCCTCACCGGCGATGCTGATGCCTTGAGCTGGCCACGCCTAGAACATTCGCAGGCATCTTGAGCGTTAGCAAGACGTAGCGACAACACAGGAAGGCCTCATGCCCCGTTGTCTTGCCTCTTGAAAAAAAAATAAAGCCGATTTTCCGACTTGGGCTGACGAAACTCGCCGCATATCGCTGCCAAAATCTCTACCAAAACAAAATAAGCTGCTAACTACTTCCGTCTATGACTCTAGAACACGAAGTCGCTCATATCGAAATTGAATCCACCTCCACAAATGCCTCCCGTCAAACTACTCTGATCGCCCATGACGACTCCAGCAGCCAATACTACTCTTCTGCTCAAAATCAACAGCATCATCACAATCATTCCTACAGCCCAGACTTGGCCGTGCCTCCTGTACCACCTATTCCTGCCGTGCCTTCCGTGCGCATTGCTTCTCATGATCTAGAAACTATACCTACTACTGTAGTTTCTCCTGCCGTCGACGACACTTCTCCCAATTCTGCCACAGAAACAGATACCACTATTGCCACTCCACCCACAGTCTCTGCAGCTAATACCAAGAATACAATCATGCCTCCTGTCGCTACAAACAGCTTCCAGGCGACTATCACGCCGCCTCCGCCCATGCCTTCATCTAATCGCACTCTTGCCGAAGTCGACCCCAACATCCAGCAACTTTCCAAATCGCTCAAGGAAGCAAACCTTCAAAAGCATCATCGGATGGCCTTTGAGCCCATAGCATCGTTACCTGCCTCAAGAGTATGTCACTGCCCGCCCCACCCGCATCCTACGTCAGCTTTGAGACATTGGCTTTATTCATTAGACCAATGGTATAATTGCATCTCTGAACAGCGAGCTCGGCATACATAGCTTGCTCAAGTTAAGAGCCGTCTCTGTATCTGACGTAATATAGACTGACCACTGTCATTGTTCCACAGGTGCCTTCTCATGAGTCTATTCCTATGAGTCCAAGCCAGCGTACTCTAGATTCATATGGGCCCGGAACTCGAACCAGCATGGCCTCTATCAATTCTCCCCCGCTCACTCCCTCGGGAACTGATGTTGATTCCGGATCTTTGGGAATGACAAAACGCCACGCTGCCGGCTCTCGAGATAGCATAATCACACCGCAGCCCTCCTCTTCGCAAGATGCATCTCCCCGCAACCACCAACATGAGACTAGTGGAACTCCCAAGTCATCTGCCGACAACCTTCCCCTCAACACTGCCGAGGATAATCTTCGCCAGAACAATCATCGCCGCGGCATGTTTTCGCTGGGTAATGGTGCATCCGCCTCAAGTTCACGCGAAAGCAGCCCCTCCCGTGCAGCCTCATATTATAGTAGACCGTTTACACCCGGTGGCGATTCCAAAAACCCTTATGCGGCTAGCAAACGCGCCCCTCAGCCGCCAGTAACTTCAAATCCCAAGAACATTGAGCCCCGATTTCAATTCTCCCGTAAAAAGAAGCTTGGATCACCTTGCACATCTTCAACGTCCCTACTATCCCCCGATAAACGCCACCATCACAAGGATGACCATGGACATGGGGATGGTAGCTCAACACCCAAAAGCTCGATGGTTGACTTGAAGCGCTTTTTTAAAAAGGCCCACCATCATCACAAAAGAGACAAATCACCAGCCCCCAAGCAAAAAGCCCAGTCGCCTTTGAAAACAGGCCATTCTGCCGTACCTTTTGGCGAAGACCATGGGCTAGTAACTAAGTACGGCAAATTTGGCAAGATTCTAGGCTCTGGCGCGGGTGGCTCAGTACGTGTCATGAAGCGCAGTGATGATAACACCGTCTTTGCAGTGAAAGAATTCCGCGCACGCCACACCTATGAATCAGAGAAAGAATATGCCAAGAAGCTCACTGGCGAGTTCTGCATTGGCTCGACGTTGCGCCATGGAAATGTGATTGAGACTTTGGATATCATCCAAGAAAGGGGCCGTTGGTTTGTAGTCATGGAATATGCGCCGTTTGACCTGTTTGCTATTGTCATGACAGGCAAGATGACGCGGCCCGAGGTTTCTTGCTGTTTCTTGCAGATCCTGAACGGGGTGACCTATTTACACAGCATGGGCCTTGCCCATCGTGATCTCAAGCTTGATAACGTCGTTGTTAGCGCAAATGGTATTATGAAAATCATTGATTTTGGTAGCGCGCACGTTTTCAGCTACCCTTTCGAAGAGGGCATCATTGAAGCCAAAGGTAAGGCGACAACTAACAAAATTATGTGTCTCGCCTTGGTTTGAAGGCTTTTCTAACGATTTATAGGTATTGTTGGCTCCGATCCATACCTTGCTCCAGAGGTGTACGATGATAAGCTCTATGATCCACGAACTGTGGACATTTGGTCGTTGGGAATAATATATTGCTGCATGACACTACGTCGCTTTCCATGGAAGGTACCTCGCCTATCTGACAACAGCTACAAGCTGTACGCCTCAGAGCCTACCCCTGGCCATGACCCCAACAAGTTGCTTCTGCCCTCAAGTCCAGCCGCATCTACTGCGGGTAATGAATCAGGTGATTACTTCACTTCGAGTCATGGGAAGCAGCATCATCACAATCACCACAATCATCACCATCATCACCACAGCGAAGATGCGTC
Source organism: Ceratocystis huliohia (assembly GCA_038382965.1). NCBI lineage: Eukaryota > Fungi > Ascomycota > Sordariomycetes > Microascales > Ceratocystidaceae > Ceratocystis > Ceratocystis huliohia. The sequence goes on from JAXCEX010000331.1 coordinate 16,083, forward strand.
TGTTCCTGGAACCCCTCGCTCTACGCCAGCCTCTCCCGGCCCACGTGACAGTCGCCATGGGGCCAAGTCACCGTCAGTTGTAGAATCGACTAGCCAGAATCCAGTTACACCTGCTGCGCAGCCTGCAGAAAAGAAGGAGGTTATCAAGGGGCCATGGAGAATTCTCCGTTTGTTACCCAAAGAGAGCCGCAAGGTCATCTACGGAATGCTTACTATTGATCCTGCTAAGCGCATGACTATGGACCAGATTATTGCTGATGATTGGGTGGCTAATACAGTGATTTGCCAACAATTGCCCAACGCCGAGGTCATCAAGGCAAATGATCATACGCACACTCTTGAGCCACCCTTGCCTCCGGCACAACCCCAGCCAAAGCCACCACAGGCCAAGTGAGAAGGGAGCAGTGGCGCACGGCAGGCTCTTAAATGATATGACATGCAAGTGTGATGCCTTTGATATTTTTTGCCGATTTATGCCGTCTACAGACAATGCTATATCATATGGCCAAGATATGGCTTGTTTAGTTACATATGGATTTGGCTGGACTTTTGATTCTTGTATTTTTCTTTTCGCTTAGAGCTAATACATGGAAAATAATATTGAAACATGCAAATACGGTAGATAACAGCTATTATAGGTTGGAAGTCTTTATGATAGGCCACATGAAAGAGTAGAGTTAGAAAACTGACATGCAACCTAGTATAGATCATCAAAGCATCAAACGCCCACCTACTATAACGACACCGCACCTTTTCTAGCTATTTTATTGTACAGATGATTGGGAAATATGGGCATCATGTCCAAGTCATATATTATTTGAAGAATGATATCATGTACTTAAAAGGACTTCTATGGACGTGTGTTACAACGCCGTTTTAAGCATGCAGCTAAAGAGGTTTTAGGGTATGCATGAGCTCATATCATGTGGAAAAGGGCCCAGAACTCTCTGTCGATCATCTAGACATAGATGTTGTTTTTTTTTCTCAGTCGCTAGCTTGATATATCTGACAAATGACAATAAGCCAAAAGTTCAAGAACAATGAAGCAGTGAATGCTACTACCAATTGTCCATGGCGAGCATTGTCGTATTCGAGGCCAATACTAGAGTTGCCATAGCCAGAGTCGCCTCTATAGTTACAGAAGATTTGACCACTATATTCGCGGTACGTACATCCTACCCCGCCAAAAATAGCTCAAGCAGCCAATCACATCGCGTCAAATTGCCACTGGCGTAGATTCCAGAAGCTCTTGGAAAGTTGCAAGTAGCGTTTGTTCCTTCTCTTTGATCGTGAATAAAAAAAGCAATTTTTCTGCTACTTTTTATTCGCCTCTTTTTCTTCCTTTCATTTTTCCTCTCTCTAGAACCGCTACATACACACAATTCTTCGTCCTTTTTCTTTCTCTTCATCCTAGCGTGCAAACCTTGTCGTTTTTTTTCTTTACCCTTTCCCTCAAATCATATAATCTTTTTTTTTTTTTTCACAATGGTACGAACAATCTTTTTCTTTTCTCCAATAGCGACCAAAGTGATTGGCATTGTTGAGCAGGCGTCCGGCTAGATGGCCTAGTTCCCGACTTCCGCTTCGGAGTAGGAACTGACTGGCGTAGGGCAGGCATTTCCTAGGAAGAGATCTAGCATTGCGAAACAGATAGATGCACAGCTATATAGCTTTCTATTCATGTTGGTCTAATGATTCGATCGCTATGCCCATCCACGTCTGTTCTGGCTCCTATTACTACGCCATTATCTACCCTCTCTCTTGTCCACCGCTACACCTACTGCTCTTCGTCGTGTTTCTGCAAATATCGTTGCTAACCCTCCCACTCTGGCAGGCTACCTCTCTGCGCTCTATCCGCTCTCTTGCTCCTCTTCTGGACCGTGTGCTGGTCCAGCGTGTTAAGGCCGAAGCCAAGACTGCCAGTGGCATCTTCCTGCCCGAGTCGTCGGTTGAGAAGCTGAACGAGGCCAAGGTTCTGGCCGTCGGCCCCGGCAGCCTTGACAAGGAAGGCAAGCGCATGCCTATGGGTGTCAGCGTTGGCGACCGTGTTCTGATCCCCCAGTTCGGTGGCTCGCCCGTCAAGGTTGGCGAAGAGGAGTTCCAACTGTTCCGCGACTCTGAGTATGTTTCCCCCACTTACCAACCACAATTTCCCGGCTATCGCCCTGTCTTTATTCTTTTGGAGCTTTCGCTAATATCTTCACCCTGCCTTAGAATTCTGGCCAAGATCAACGAGTAAATCCACCTCTCCGTCGGAAGAACATGATACCCACGAGCCATCGCCGCCCTGTTGAAAAAGGCAAATGAAATGCCTCTCGGAAAACAATGCCTCTTGGAACAAGGGCTCTGGTTTCTTATCCTTTTAAGCATGGCGAGGAGAGTTGACCTACCCAGTAATGAAGCTCGCAGACCTTCAGTTCTCGGGTATCTTGTTGGCTCGGTTGGTTCCCTCGATTAGCCATTCTGTGTACTACCATCTTTAGCTTACAACTCTGTAACATCAAATGTACAATTTCCTGACCTCCTTTTTTTGTCCTATCCTATCTTTCTTGCTCTGTCGCAGCAACGCATGTTCAATATAAAAAGCTTCGCATGGCTTCGATGAGTTTCCATGATGCAGCTCATTTTTTTTCTCGCAGTTTGTTTGTTTGTTTGTTCTATTTAACGTCTACCTACTATTTATTACATAGCAATACGACGGCATGATCTGGACGGAAAAGGGGCAAGGAGATGTCGTCCCCCGACACCTCTTCCGGGCAGTCAGC
>JAXCEX010000332.1:0-18679 GCA_038382965.1 Ceratocystis huliohia
TGTGCTTTCAGTCGTTTTATGCCTCTGCTTTTCTGTTTGCCTGTTTTGTTTCTACATTTGTTTTTTTTTTCGGACTATAACCACTTTCCGGATTACATGGGTCACAAGCTTGCTTGGGAGCAATCTCTGCTCCTCTCGTGGGATCCGGTCAGTGAACCTTTGCAGAGGGTTAAGTCTGTCCGGTAACCAGCCCGGCGTCGTTTGATCTCCGTGATTCCCGTAGACGTTAAATATATTCAAGTTCAAGTTCAAGGTAGGCCAAGGTGTCGTTATTGCCTCTCTCCCTAGTGCTTAACTATGTTTACATTTTGCAAGAATAGGCCAAGCGTCCTGTATCAAAGTGGTCAACAAGGCCCTAGTCTGCTGTAGAGTTGCTGTTCTTATCCGAGGAAAAAAGGGGGCGAGTACAAATGGAAAGAGGAGTAAACGGACTTCCGGATGTGAATATCCCCTCTTTGGCTTTTGTGCCGCTTTAGTCACTTTGATTATGAGGTTGAGAAAGTAGCTCCAGGCCAGTTTCAGAGATGAAGCAAAATGTGTCTTTTATTTGGCCCTCGCCCCCTTCCTAGGCATATCTCTTCTTTGCCCTCTCGTTTACCTCATCCCTCATCGCTTCTAGTCCTACCGAAGAATCATCCTTCCAGGCTGTCTTGGAGTATTTATCCTTTGCCATTTCTGGATCTATTCTGAAGCCTCCAGTCGCCTCCACTCTCTCGAGTTCCAGTGCAAGCGGATGTCCAGGCACAACCACGTACTTCTTGACATATGCCTGGCGTCTTTTGTCGACCCTGTAGGACTTATATCGGTTCTCTTTCACCCAGAGCCGACACTTGTTCGAGGAATGTCTCGCCTTGCAAAAGACACAGAAGTTGCTTTGGCTTGTTCCCTCCCTTCCACTGTCCCCGGATGCGCTTCCTGCGACTGCGGTGAAGACGAGATCTGCATCTATCCCACCCGGTCCGAAATCGTGCCATTCATTTATTTTGGCGACCACATCATCGATATCAATATGACCTTGAGCTAGCTCTGGTCCGTGAGCGGAGATATATAGATCCCTCCATCCGTTCAGGTTCTTGGCAAGATTGGCTGACAAATCCACCCATATTTGGCGTCCATTCCTTGCTTGGAGAAGATTGTTCTGTTGGCAGAACTTGATGTCCGCGCACCATCCAGATATCCACCGATCGATGTTGTTGTCCAGAGGAAACACATTCAGTCTCCTCATTGCCTCGCGGTATGTATGGTGTGCAACGCTTTCTATATTCGCCGTTGTCACCTTCAGGATGTCCATGAGTTTATCGACCACCTTCTCTGGCCAATATTCTTCTCTGATATGGTTAGCTATGGCGGGCGAGATGTGTTTGTCTATCCAAGATCGCACTTTTCCTCTGCGTTCACGCTGATCGCGGAAAAGGTCCCATTCGACCTTGTATTGATTGATCTTAATACTATGGGAATAGTAGGCAGCTTTCATCGTTTTGGCGTGGCAAGATAGTAGTCGTTCATAGCTAGATACCCTTACTCGAGTAGGTCTAGGCTCCGTTTCCTCCAATCTAGAGCGTTGTCGTGCTGGCATGCAGGCTCGACGAGCTTCTTCTTCCGCATCCGCCCTGGTGGTTTCATCCCAGTCTTCATCATCGACTAGAGTGGCATTTGGGGGAAGGGTGGGCGCTGGTGGTTCATCTGGTGTACGTGGCTTTTCCGGTTCCTCAGCCCATGCCATTCTAGGATTGGCCTCTGGATCGATGTTTTCCCAGACATTGCAAGACTTGGCGAATGCCTTGAGTTCTTGGATGAATTTCGGCCAGTCTCTGACCGAGTGTAGTTGAACAGAATCGGATGTCGAGTTTGCCATTGTAATGGTAGTTGAAAGTAAGAGAGAAATTTTTGAAAAGTAAAAATAAAGATGAATTCGTCAATTGTTCGATGGAGGTTGAGACTGTTGATTGTTTTAGAATTGCTGATGTTCCTCACTGTCACGAGGCGCCGCCATAACGACCATGACGACCATCCCTGAGAGTAGGGTTACATGTCACAAACCCCAACCCTGAAGGAGGCATACCAAGATTTCAGCCACCGCTTCAGCCACAGCTTCAGCCACTATGTCCATGGAGGGCCAACGCCCCAAGATACTATAAAGGTGCCGTCTGTCAGTAACCTAGGTTAGGATTATGGATGTGTAAATCGGCTGAGATCCGCTCTTCAAGCGAGAATTAGTTAGACATTTAACATCAATCAATCTCTCGCCATCCTTCAGAAGTCATGTTGTTAGATAGGACGTAGAAACCAAGTGGAAAGTAATACACCTGATTGTGATACAACTAACACATGGCAGTCCTGACACAATCATCGAGTTTCACTGCGCAACAATTTTGGTCTTCAACTGGAACTTATTTAGCAACACAACTTTGTTGTCCGTTTACAATCGTTATCAGTCGAATGAAAAGCATAGTGTAATATAGTTCGATGACTCGCCAACCCCAGTAGGCGGCATTACTGCCTCTTGCTAGTATCCTACACATTCTATGATGGTGCTATGAATTCCTTGCTACAGCTAGTGGTGGTTATTTGGTGAGAGTTGATGATGGCCTTTATCAACTCTGACTTCTCGTGTATGCCCATCCACCATACCGGCATTTTCCATTCAGCAGGCGAAAGACCACCATAACACCATCAGCCTAATACAGACCGGGCGAATAACACGTTCAAGGCATCAATGTGTGCTTTTCTCCAGAACCCATATGATCTTGTCACATTTCAACTACTTCTTTTTCACCGTTGTATTCTTCGCTGGGCTAGAGGACATCTGATTTCTGCTGTGATAACGCTCCTATAACCATCTATGTGGAAAATGAGTCTTTATTCTAGACAATGACAGTGACGTTGCTAGAGTGAAGAGAATCAGTAATTTTCTTCCACAAAGCGAGGAGGGATGAGTTATTTTCACGACAAGGCCTAAGAAGGTCTCCTGGGTGGCTGTTGAACATATTCTTAGAGGGGCTGCCAACTATTCTGATGCCGAAGATGTCACTGGAGGTAGTGCGTCTGCTTCAGCTTATTGCATGTACTGACTCGAAGGCCATTCCTGAGACTATACTACTAAGCTCTCAGAAAACAGGAGTGGATGCTATTGGAATACTGCTAAAATATGGTTTTATTTGCTGAAAGAGACCGCTTGGCTCTTTGATATACATAGGCTTGTTCACTGTACAACATATCCGTGGTGCAAAGGTTTAAAGCACAAAAAGAAATAGGGCGTGGTAGTGGTAAACCTTGCGACCTCAATATTCCCACACAGGTACTAGGAAACCAGATTCCTGTGGAGCCAATACTTGCCTCATGCACTGTACTGTATGTTGCTTAGGTAGGAAAGGCCGGTGGAAGAAGCATCCCTAGGCTGGCCTTTAAAACTGGCTGATGTTTAGAAGAGGGTGGCAATATTCAAAACACTATGAGAATGGTTGAGCATGTAGTGAAGAGGAGAGAAGACGCTCCGGAAGCTAGTCATCCTCTGGAGTCACAACATTAGCTCGCGGGATAAAATCTTGCTGATGGCCAAATCGAGAAGACGGTTTCAATGTTTGAGTATGTAGCGGGGGTGAGAAGGGAAACTTTAGTAGTCGAGCATCCTGACTGTCCTACATGCTGATAGCCACACTTAAATCGTTATTGAGTTGCTTCAGCACATTGCTGAATTGGATGGAGTCCTGTCAAAATAGAGCTGCTATGCTAGCAGCAAGTATTTTTAGAACAGCTACTTGAAAAACTGACTCCAAGTTTACCCATATATTCCATGCTCACAATGAGATAGTTTTCCCAGCCGTCCTTTCTTTCTTTGCATCCCCCGACATATACCATGGGTTTTTCCATAAGTGATTGGAGCTGCACATAAATGAACGGCTATTCACGAGGTATAGGAGACTTAATAGAAATTCCACCACTAAATCCATAGCATACAGCAATAGCAAAAACGAGGGAAAGGATATACTAAAAACTGTGTTGCCTCATGAGTCTTTTAGAGTATTTGGATTGATAAGTGGCCTTAAGTATCGCCTTTGGTATCGGGGTCCGTAGCTGCACATAAAGCTTAGAGATGACACTTTCGGGATCTAAATGAACAAGCCTGTCCCCCATCAATCCTCCCCTGATGTTCCTTTCCGTCATATTGGCTCAATGGGCGGTATAAAATGCCGCAAAGAAGTCGATCTTGGAAACGTGGGTTATCGAGCACCTGATCAGATGCTCGATTTCTCCATCTATGCCTTCTTGAGCGGTCTAAAGTAGCCATCGCCAAGAGGCTAGAGTCGGTGAGATGAATGAGATGGCATACAAAGTGTGGTGATGTTGTGGTCCTTGCCATGTTGCCAGGGCTTTGCCTCACATATAAGTGATACTCCACTTATTAGCAACACGACACTAACAAGGCTATATATTACCTCCAGCCAGCACATAGATAGCTAGTACTTAGGCCCTTTCATTCCTCAATGTGATATATCTGACCATCTCTGAACCTTCTACGAGTACACCCATAGTTAGCCCGTGACACATGTTTCTTGAAGTCAATCAAGTAGTGGCTTTCGTGCCTGTCGAAGATCAGAAGGCGATAGCGACCACTGGGTCAGGCCTTTGTGTGCTGATCAAAGTGCTTAAGCTACTCAAGGCCTGTCTTATTATCAGCCTAGCCATTGTGAGTTGTCGCAATGGCAAAATCCCCCGAAAGACTGCTTTCTTGGCACCAGCTGGCAAGGTGATTTTGGCTCGCAATCACAATAAACAGTGCAATGGCCCAGCTTTTGGCATTGACTGCCTGAATGGCAGTAACCTGTCCCCTGCTTCTAGGCTACACTTATTCTGTCTTTCCTCACCTTTTTGCGCCTGTGACAACTATCCCGCTCGCAATTAGACTCGTCATAAAGCTAATATCGTCAAAGTTGTAGATACCCACAAGGGTGGTGCTATGCTTGGCGGTGGTGCTCCCCACGAACCTAAGCCAACCGCGAATAGTAGTCGAATCTTAGCATTTGACTCTCAGATAGCTAAACCTACAGTTAGATTGCGTCTTAAGGTCTGGTTGTTGCTTGGAAACGTTGAAAGCCTAGCGCTTGCCGTCAAGTGATGCGTTGCGGACGGCGAACAGTTTACTAGCCATTTCTTCGACACGAAGTCACGGATGTAACTAGGCCGAGAATGAGCTGTACAACAATTTGTTCCTCTAGATCGAGTAGTTTGCGTGATTTAGCAATCTAGTCATGTCGAGATTGAATACCATTATGCTAGTGACCGACTTCGCTTAAAGTGGCACTTCACAGGGCCTTGCGGCCTGTCGGAGACTTAATTTTAGGTCATTTTGGAAGGCTTGAAGAGCAAGAAGTAAATTACCCCCATTATTGGGTCAAGGCATATTCAATGATTGAGAATTAACTGGCAAGATGGAAGAAAGCAAAGTTGTGCCATTTTGGGTGCACATACTTGTCTGGTACACATGCTTACTATGTAAGTTAATTAGCCAGATGTTTTAGTGAGTTATTATATATATTTTATACTCAGAGTCTTGATGATTCTTTTCTAATTCACCAATCACGTATAATAAATGTTTATCAGCATTGGAGCACTAAAAGTCTGAAGTCTGGGCAATATGCGAGACAAACAAGGCTAATATTGGCCTTACACTTGGAAAGCTGCCTTGTTAGTTGGAGATATAAGGGCGTCTATTTACGAGTACGACTTCCTGAGCCTAATTTCGTATTGCCTCTTTAGATAAAACATGCCCTACATCACACTACCACTGCTGCATTGGACTTTCAGTGTATATACTAGAAAGCCTTGAAAGAAGCTTCCATAGTAGGGGATGCAAGAACGTGTAGATAAGCGAATGCACTAAGCAACTGTCGCGGATCTTGGTTTGGAGCTACTTTATGTGTAACAATGAAGGAGCAATGATCGAGAAATGTGGTATATGAGTGGTATTATGCTATTGGTATCAAGGCTTGGACAAGGGCAAGGGGGGTAGCGGACCTTGAGGCTGGTACTGTAATCGAGCTAGTATCGAGGGTGTTGACGAGGATGCTCAATGGAGAGTTTTCCCTCCCCTTCTTGCCATCAAGTGCTTGCCTCGTCATTTGTAGGTAGGCTCTTCCTATGCATGTATGGCATAGTTCTACGTTTAGCTATGGCCCTAGGCCATTGTCTGGCTAGTGTGCCACCGTGTGTCTGCGGACCTGGGCACTGGTCTGTGGTCCGTGACAGCAAGACTGCACCCAAACACACAGACTCTCAAGACAGAACATGGCATGAAAAAATAACGTAGTGTTTAACCAATCGAGACTAGCAGCTATTCTTTCCCCCGGATATTTCAACAACAGCCCGACATTTAGTGGGTTTTAACTGGACTTACCACAGGCTCTGCACTGCTTTGTCCTCGCCAGATCTGACCTTGACTGATCACCGTTCCTCGATAATTCCGCCATCACCTGCGCATTAATGCCTTTTCGACCAATCTCGCCCCGTTCTTTACCAACAGCCATCTTCTCTCCATTGCATAGCCGCGTTTCTTTTTCCTCTACGCCAAGAGCTTCATTTAACTATCCTAGTGTCTGAGCCTAAGGTCAAAGTACTTATTAGAAGGGCCCAATGAATGCCCTTAGAATGAGAAGAAACATCAATACGTGGTTATTGGTCTTGTTCTATTTGTTGAAGAGCGAATCTTGACGGATTTATATATACATTACTACGGTGTCGAGACGGAGCACATGACCTTGGAAAAGTCCCCTTTATGTCTGATACTAACCACCCTAACATCTGGTACCCTAGTTAGGGACAGCAATCCTGATAATTCCCTTTGAAAGCAATTTAAGTGTCTCAAGAGTTGATGCCAGGGAGCTACTTTATTGACCCCAAACCCAGCTTTCAAGGTATCCAGATCCAAAACTAGCTTCTAGAACTGTCATTGTGGTTTTATGGGCTGTATCAAAGGCTGAAGTAGGCGAGACGAATGGGCTGGCATAAGAAAAGTAATAATGCAGTTGTCTTTACGGGACACGGCCCAGAATGGGGACCTGCGTGCCGAGCCGGTCCAGCCCTTGTCAAATGACTGATACGAGCTTCCACGAAGGTTCTATCATATTCAATGAGGAGGAGGGAATCAAGTAGGAGAGCCACGGAGAAACTGGAAGAAGTAATCAACAAAGCAAAAATAGTCTTGTTGTCTCCCAATGTTGGTAGTTTAGTTTTGTTTCCTTTTCACTTCCCAAGAGCTTAATAATAAACTGCATTGGACCTAACTGTGAGTCTTCTACACACTTAGTGAGCCCTTCACAGTTGTCTACACAACACTTGTCGAAGTTGGCCAAGGGGTGACTTCCATGCCGATGGTGGAACTGCAGCCCATTGCCAACTTCTTCTTTGTACTTATTTTGCGCTTCTACTTTTCTCTGAGCCCGTGGCAGTGATTCCTGTTGCAATGAAAAAGATCGTAAGGCCAGTCTTGTCAGAGCCATAGATATTAGCTTGGCTGATGCTGTATTTCTCAACGTTGTTCTCTGAAGGCCTAAACTGACCGTGGATAGTGATCAGATCTTCAAATTTAGCTCTCAGATAGTCATTTTTATGAAACGAAAAAGCATCTCAAGCTCTAGAGACTACCTGATGAAGTAGGAAGTTCAGGGCTTGCCAATAGATCAGCACGCAGTCAGCTAGCCATCTTCTCACACCACGCAGTGAGTGGCAGGATAAGGTGTCAGAACATGATTAAGCAGACATGCAGGAAATGACACGTGACTGTAAACCCAAGTATAGTCGAAGTACTCAGGGGTTGACGAAGGAGATCCCGTAGACGTTAAATATACTCAAGTTCAAGTGACGAAGGAGAGAGAGAGTGAGTGTTAGATGTATCACAATTAGGTGTATGACTTTTGTTGTGGAGAGTCTACCCCTATTCGGTAGAACATCGGGTAAGCCCACAACATATAATACTTTGTAGGCTTACTCGGTCAGGAATAGAAGACTTAGGCCTTGATCAATACAATGCATAAAAACAAATAAAAAGATCAGTTCACAACAACTTTCCCACTTGGTTTCTACATTCTTTCTAACAACATGACTTCTGAAGGATGGCACGCTTATAGTAGCTTGGGGCGTTGGCCCTCCATGGATATAGTGGCTGAAGCTGTGGCTGAAGTCTCGGTATGCCTCCTTCAGGGTTGGGGTTTGTGACATGTAACCCTACTCTCAGGCATGGTCGTCATGGTCGTTACGGCGTCTCGCAACGCCATGTGCTTTGTTGTGAACTGATTCTCTTTTTTGAATTTTATTGTATATGTGTTATATTCAAGGACTAAGTTTTCTATTTCTGACCAAGCAAGCCCACAAAGCATCATATGTTGTGGCCTTACCCGATGTTCTACCGAATAGGGGTAGACTCTCCACAACATGCTTCATGTCGCCTTGGCAGAGCATGACCAAACATACGTGGAGGCTGCGTGACTGAAGACTGAAAACCCAAATATACACTGTCGTGCAGTGTATTGATTTTCTATTGTGACACATGTTTGATTATTCGTTAAGAACCAAGTTCGACATCTCTTCACAATATTGTGCGCCACGTATCTACATTGGGTATTCACGCAATGTTATTCCAAGTGGAGCTGAAATCTATACAGCATCTTCTATTGATGTTTAAGAAGTTGAGTTTGGTCATTGGGCAACCATGTAAAAGTATTTCGTACTAGGGCTTACCTAGTGTTAATACTAGAGGCAGATTCTCGCTACATAGGGTTGTTTAATCAGCCCATGGAATTTCACGACAAGCACTGGCATGTGAGGCGAGGGGCCTAGGATGGCCTAAAGCTAGCATCCTTAGCATTATGAGTCTTCACTGCTTATTTTGTCTGGCTCCTAGAAGCGGCTAAAATATCTGCCTTAGCTGGTCTATACATCGTTTAGCAGAACTGCTACGTAAATCAAGCGAACTATCTGCGTATTGCTATGCGGACAAAAGAGAAAACTCATCGCTGCTATCACTACCTTGGCTTTTTTGGCAAAGGCGATGGCAATACAAGCGTCACAGTGGTTTGTGTGAAAGATCCATCTGCTTGAATACGAATGCAATGGCCAGAGGGCCATTTTGTCGTGCTCCCCTACCAAGCCTCATGTTTCTGCATAATCTCCATCCGCATCAGCTGTTTATGATTTTGGCATTCAGCGAGGGTCTCAGTGTAGCATAGCCATTTCCGTCGCCGCCTACCTTGACCAAGTCCCTTTTTTTACAGCACCTATGTCCCTAGCTTCGTGCTCTGCCCCTCCCCTGTCTCGTTGTCACCTTGGCCCTAGACACCAGGCATATTTCGGTGGTCAGTTTACCCTTACAGCCCTACACAAACGATGAGGAAAATGAATGTACCGGGAGGGATCCAACTGCCAGAGAGCTATTGATATGCATGCAAGCCTGAATGTCCAAGGGTAGTGGTCAAGGAGGATCGGCATGGCCGAGGGGAAGGATTTATGAAGCTTGTGGCAACATCAGGCATCATGCAAAGAAGCTCATTGGGGAGTTCAAGATTTAAGAGAAGAAGAACATACGAATGAGCCTCAATTAATTGTGTGCTTTGCTATGTTGTGGTTTATATTGCAATGCAGTTCCCCATCAGGCGCAGCACTATCATCAGGTGGAGAACCCATCCCCCCTCACCCCTACCATCAAAGTGCTGGACTTTCTCGGTTTTTCCATACCATGCTAGTGTAGTGATCGAGAATATTCGTAGGCTCTACACCAGAGACCATGGGATTACTGACTCGTGGACAGGCTTTTTAAGATTAGCCGGCTCATGGGTAGATCAGTAAAGCCCAACCAGGGATTTCTTTACATTTGCAAGCCCTCTATTTGTGGTCCTGTTCGGCGTAGAGAAAACTACATCACATCACTAATCGGGGTTGAGCTTGTGAATGATCAAAATCTCGCAATAGCCACGGAACTAACGGGGCTTTGTTCTTTGTGCCAGAATCAAGGGCTATACCTAAGGAAGAAGGGACTGGTTGGACCAGCTCACAGCGGCGTGGTATTTGCCACAATGCAGGGACATGTCCAGAGGCTAAAGAAATAGACGTGTCAAGTAGTTAAGTAGCATAGCATGAATGATTTGGGGTGGTGGTCGAAACGAGCAAGGATCACCAAGAGTTCAATCCAATTGCTGACTACATTATATTGGTAGTGCCTTGGCTATTTGCCATTTGTCAATTCACCTATTAAATGCAACAATAATAATAAGCGCTAGATTTACAGCACCTTCAATTTAACTACTATACATGAAGAATGGCATAGACTGGGCCAAGAAGGTGACACGAATATCATGACGTTATTGGAAGAATACATTCCATCTGCGCTTGAGGTTAGTTATTATTATGGGTTAGATCTATATCACAGTAACTTCATTGGCATCTGAATACTTTAGTCTAGGCCTACGTTCCGCTAGCTAGAGTATTCACTGGCTATAAGTCTTGATGTATAGGTGCTCTAATCACTACAAGTAAATATCAAGTAATTCTTAGACATGGCAGTCACATTATCGCTAAGAAGGTGGTTAGACCACAATCCTCTTGATCTGAGCTTACCCTAGCTACCACTTATTTGCTACATGAAATGGCCCATTCTCTGCACAGGCCAACTGACTAATTATACCGACATTAATAGACCACTGGCCTGGGTATTCTATCGGATAAACAGGTAGAGGGAATATAGGCTAACTGCGCATAGGCTAGGTTATCTATAAAGTTGATTTAGCCCCAACAGCTGCTATTTGGAAATCGAAGTGCTGCTCACTACCTCTTTCATAACTTTTATATCTACAACTACCTATCTCCTGGACTTTGAACGTTTTTTGTTTTGCCATTCTCCTCATTCTATACTCGCTATATCACAATGTGGCCTTTGAATCTCTCCCGGCTAGCCTTTATGGCTGTTATATTCTCCGCCCAAGCTATCGCAGGCAACAAGAAAGTGCTTCTTCCCAGTGAACTTGGGATTGAAATCACTGACGACAAATACCATGGATGGAAACACGTCACGAGCGATGTGGGCTTTTCCGCCCATGTCTACAGTACTGAGAATTTAAAATCTATTCAAATCGAAAAAATAGATAATCCGGAAAACATTTTCAAGTCTTATGAAGCTGTGCTGAGCATTTGGCAAGACCAAAGCAAGCTCACTCTAGAAAGCCTTGAATCTATCTCGTACAATGATGTTCCTCTCCTCGAAATGGGCATCATTAACAAAGCCATCAAAGCAAAAGGCCGTGACCCTTTTAAGGAAAATCCGATTTATGACATTACTATCTCAAAAGACTCTGCAGCCGACACAGAGGCCTGGAATCACTTAATTACAGCGCCATTTGCAAAGGATGCTGAGGAAATCTGCGATCAGTACGAAGAGATGAGCAATCGGTATATCAAGTCCTTCCGGATTGGTGTAGACTGTGACTATAACAGATGGGTTAGTATCGTTTTTGGAACAAAAGGTGGTCAAAACACTGACGACACCCTTCCCTAATGATGCCCTAGCTATACTTGACATTGGGAATCATGAATGTACATTTTGCAGCTAGTCTACAGTGTACCAGAAAGGGTAGCAGTATGGGAAAGGAAAACTATTTAAGGGCTGTGCCTTGCTGAGAGAGCTGGGCACAACCAAGTTCAGACATTCCGCGCTCTGCAGCTCTCCATTATCAACTTCTTGCATTGGTTGGTCATGTCCTACTTAGCATCTCCTTGAAAGCTTTGACGAAAGCGATTTTATATCTAGAGTAGCGCAGTATAGTCTTGGAGTCGTGTCATCAAATATCTAGATTGCTTATTAGTTCAGCTATGTTTTAAGCTCTATCATTAGTGTTGTTAAAATTGGCCCTTAGCTCTATTTTATTTGAAGTTATTTAGATCCTTACTATCCCTTATTTGTCGCTTTTATACCAATTCCCCATTTTCTCTGATGAGATAGGCTCTGATCAGTTCACCTGAAGCTCATCTGGAACGTTCATGGGGGTTAACAGTAAATATTAGGAGGACGTACTGAATGTCCGAGAGTGAAGAGAGGAGAGAAATGATAGATTGATTGATGTTGATTATTGTCCAACTAATTCTCGCTTGAAGAGCGGATCTCAACCGATTTATACATCCATCACTACTATGTCTAGACCAAGCACATGGACCTTGGAAGAAGGTCCTTTATGTCTGATGCTAACCCTAACGTTCAGCCAAACTGGATCAGGGTCAGATATGTTAGTAATCCTGACTTAGGTTACTGACAGGGGCTCCCTCAAGATATCCCTCACTGTCCCAGAGTTCCGGAGAAATGGGTTCTCGTGGCCATGATGCTCCTGGATCATGTACTCTGACCATTGACCTACATTCATGATTGGTATTCATGTATGGGGAGTGTCTGTGGAATAGGGATAGTTAGGGTTCCTGCGAAGATGGACAAGATATCTAGATTACTATGTGTACTTGAATACTAATTAGTGCTACCAGCGCATTTGGCCTGGGCTCACTTCTTGTTCTGACTGAAGAAATACTGATGCTGAGTTTCAGACCCGGTCTTGAGTTATTTCCGAGCCAGAACAAGCCTCTCAGTGCTCGGTGGTGGTTGTGATTGAGCATTAGGCTACAGTTGCCGGCGGGGTCCCTTGAGAGCCGATGACTTCGCACTAGACGTGCGGCTAAGGGTCTTTTCCGGTTCGACATAAGATACCCCGGCCGTCTCAGTAAAGTTTCAATCTACGCATAGTGCGTTGTCCTAATACTGCTCCGCACTCTGACATTTTGTACTCTGAGGTATGGTGGTATGGGTTTACCTCCTGTGCATTCAACGACTGATCAGATCACAGCGGTCTGTTCTCTGGTCACTCTGGTTGACTCAGGACAATTAGCGTAGAGTCTTAGCCCGTCACTCACTAATAATATATTAACAAGTTATCTGACGCCCGGACCCGTAAAAAACGTGCGTCTCCCTAGGTCTGCCTGATGACCCCTATGAAAGGAGAATCCCATAGTCATGGTCTCTCTCTGAGGCTAAAGATCATCTCTTCTATCCAAAGAATGTGGCCCTTCTGTCCCTAGGAATATATTTTCATACAAAAAGGTCTCGGGCTCGGGAGCTTCGTGCTCATACAGACGCTGTATACGCCCTTTCTTAGGGATAGGCAGTATGACCATGTCAAATTTCCTGTAGCTTCCTCCCTCCTTCCTGTTGGTGGGACGGAGTGATATGTAATAAGGGTAGAAAGAGACGCTTGAATGCGTGTAATAAGTGAGTAGTACAAGCAAGTCGATTCCCTAACCGCCACTGTCCTTGAATTGACAGCATCTCAACCCCCAACTATGTCACAATCAGGCAAAGGGAAAAGCATCCCTCTCACCCTTCAGGTCCTGTCAGATTTGTTTTCCGAATTTTGCTGCAAGGATATACAAATCCCTGTCTAGTGTCCCTAACAACTAATGTCTTGTCAACCATTCTAGAAGCGATACTATCTCTAGCCCATAAATACTACATGGCCTATAGGAGCAGATTGTTTCTCAGTATAGGCAATCTAAATCCACTGGCATTTGCCCTTGGATTCGCGGTATGAAAATAAAAAATAGCCAACTGCCTGCTTGATAATTGTGATGCCTAACCTATGAGTAGATGCTGAGCTTATCGCTTTATCAAACAGAATCTAAAGCCGAGGATGCATATTGTAAATGAAGCCTCAGAGAGCCAAGTCTAAAGACTCTACGACCATGGCTAGCTAGCTCAGGCTTTTATTGTAGACGGTGCAGCTATGAAATAAAGAACCCTAGCTGATTTATGCAACTTTATTAATGCTGGGTGTCGGTAAAAGTCAATCTAAACATGGATAACTGTGAGAATACCGGTGACCGTGCTCAAACCCCTTCTGTCTACAAAGGTGGTGTGAATTCGGTCTTCTTGGTAATGTCTGGTTTCTATTCTCTATCTATCGCAAGGCGCGGTCTGTCACATGGTAATAGGGGACGACTCGGGCCAGGGCCGTGTGGTCAGGGCCGTGTGGCACATGCCATGGCTTAGTCATCCCTATTCTGCCACTCTTATGGACTGCATTATGGACCACATCGACACTGGGGTTATATAATCGGCTTGGTTGTATGTGTAAATGTGGAAAGGTTATGCTGTTTATGCTTTCTACTTCTAACATCTTTTCTTGCCAGCCAGTAAAGCTAAAAGGCAGTAGTTCAGTTTGTTCAAGGCTCCTCTCCTCGACTGGGGTGATGAAGGGTCATTGTAATGTTGCTAGACAGCATAGCGACGACTACTGTCCCTTGAGGACTGTTGTCTAGTTAGAATGATGGTAGAAACAAAAACTACAACAATGGCATTAGAGTTTCAATCATCGATCACACGGCATTAGACAGTGCTGTTTGATCCGGCGATCTTTCCTCACAATGGCTTTCTCTCTTTCGAGCACGAGTAAGGATTCCTAGCAAATGCCATGGAAAGCTTTGACCGGGATATACCAGGGAGCCGGCCCGATGCGCGTAGTCATGAGCTAAACAGGGGCCTATTAACAGTAGATATTAGGAGGACGTACTGAATGTCCTAGAATGAAGGGAAAAAAGAATGAGTGACTGATGATTCTTAAATGTGTCTTACTAATTCTCGCTTGAAGAGCGAATCTCAACCGATAGTAAATCCTGAGCATCTACAAGTCCATAGATCTTTACAGATATCTTGGTAATCCTGACTTATGTTACTGACATATGGGGACTGGGTGGTGATAAGTGGCTTTCATGCTGCCTGCTAGCACCTTATCCTTTAGATCTTCATTAACAATCTTAGCAACATCAACTAACCGATCTCTCTAGCATATACATCTTTCAGTGCCCCAAACCACTAGCAGCTAGCTGCTATGTCCTTGCGTCGTCGACCATCTTGTCGCATGTTTCACAATTAATTCTTTTCTTTCAGTCATGCAATCTCTCTCAGCCTTGAACATGAACATGCCGGTTGATTTTGAATTTCTCGCATGATCTGTCTTAATCTTTCCTGCCCTACAGCTGCGTCTTCTTTTTGCTCTGCGCTGTTTCCCAAGGGCCTCTTTTTCTTGCGCAAAGCTCTAGATACCACACGCTAGCATAGCTACCTTGTACATTGTTACCCCCGTTCTCTTAAAAGCCGACTCAACTGATTCAGAAGTAGATATCGAGAAGCTGATCTCTTTCCATTTGTTTAAAAAGCCAGTGAAGGCTGTAATGTGAGTTGTGAATGAGGCGGCAATAAGAACTACCACATACATGCTCCTATCGAGGTGTAGAATGCCGTCGCCCCCTCTTTCTCGTCCTTCCAATAATACTTGTACACATGGCGTTCGATAGACTTTACTACCACATATAAGACAATCTTTATGGCGAAAAACCCTGCGCTCCGTGCATAGCCTCCGTTCTTTGAAGAACCTGGAAGTTTAAGCGTTGTTCACATGGTTGCAAGGCTGCACTGTACGGCTTCAGATAAAGAACCCTCTCAACAGTCGAAGTTCCCAAAGAAATAGAAGAAAGGAGAAAGGCGATGCAAGAAATCTCGAGAAGTGGAACCCCGAATACAGCATGCTCTCACTCTAATATCATAAACTGGCTGAAGATGTAAGGGCCTAGTCATTGTGTGGACGTTTTAATGGCAAGAGCAAATATTTTCCGATGAAGGAGAAGAAGAGAGCTAAACTAAACTATGGTCTATCTTGCTGTCACTCTTTATGTGGTTGAAACTGCAATTGAGGCATAATCACATGTCCTCTGCTCGAGTGCACAGTCGATTCTCTTAGTGCAATTGATAACATGCTCAGCTGGGTTTTCCAAATCCTAACAGAAGAACCCTCGGCTTTGATGCCTAAATGCTTACGCTAACCAAGAGGTTGGAATCCCGTGGCCGTGATGTAGCCAGAGTCAGCACTTAGCCAACTCTTGCATATGCTATGTCTGATGGTAAAGGATGATAAGGATAATACAATGGCGACAGCCAAAGCACCCTTTGCTGGTGCTCCATAGCCTGGAGACTATCGATCGCTACTGAGACTGTATCTATATAATCTTGAGTAGAAAAAAAAAGTCCTGGCCAACTGGCTAGTAATGCTGATTCTTTAACAGCCCATTATTTGAGAGCACGTTGGTATCGCCTGGTGTAAGCAGCTCTGAAGAGTCTGTAGGTGTGTTACTGGCTGTGCGCCCTAATCACTCGATGCACGCTCTACTATGGATTCAACTTACACATTTGTGATATTCCAATAGTTAGTAGAAGTTTGTCGTGTTGCTCTTTTACTTTAGTTTTAGTTTCTTTTGTTTTCTTCCCTACATTAAAATTAACAAATCGCTTCAAGGCAACTTTCGTGAGTGTTCACCATCGTGCACCGGCAACGCCGTAACAGAACACAGAACCTTCTTGTAAGCTCGAATCAGTCATTCAGCAAGGGCTGGACCGGCTCAGCACGCAGGTCTGCATTCCGGGCCGTGTCCCATAACAAAACGTACTCAGTCACATCCTATCTTGTCTTCCTGTGAAGGGTTTTCTAAGTGTGTAAAAGACTCACAACTAGGTCCTATTATATTCATAAGTTCCTGGGAAGTAAAAAGGAAACAAAACTAAACTACCAACATTGGGGAACAACAAGACTATTATGTATGCTTCGTTGATCACTTCTTCCAGTTTCTCCGTGGTTCTCCTCCTACTTGATTCCCTCCTCCTCATCGAATATAATGGAACCTTCTTGTAAGTTCGTATCAGTCATTCAACAAGGGCTGGACCGTCTCATCACGCAGGTTCGCATTCCGAGCGGTGTCCCGTCGTTACGGGCTGTGCGCCCGGATAACATGATGCACGCCACTCTGAATTCAACTCACACATTTCAGATATTCCATTGGCATAAAGTTCTCCTGCTCTTCTTTTACTTTAGAATTAGATTTACTTCTTTTCTTCTCCAGATCTAAATTAATAAAACGTTTTAAGGTAACTTTCGTGAGTGTTCACCATTGTGCACCGGCAACACCGTAACGGAACTTTCTTGTAAGCTCGTATCAGTCATTCAGCAAGGGCTGGACCGGTTCAGCACGCAGGTCCGCACTCCGGGCCGTGTCCCGTAATACTTCCGAACTTCACAACAGTAGGTGCTCATCATTTGACAACACCACTGATGGTGCACAACTACCGTTGCCCCTAATAGTCTGCAGACATGCACCAGAGGTTGAATTTCAGACCCCCGCTGTCTGATTTTCTGACCCTGATGTCAGTTGCTTTCCATCATTTGAGAACGCCACTGTGACACCGCTTTAAGATGGCTCTCAAGAGTCCGTAGAAAAGCATCCCAATTTGCTTTAACCCCTGGATTTCACTCAATTTAGCCTGGTTCTCCAGGACTAAAATCTTTGCTTGTGTTGGAAGGAGCTTGGGATGGCTATATTGTTCACTTTTTGGTGAATGCCGGTGTAAAGCGAGGCAAGGGGAAGCTGGCTGTTTTTCCGATGCTCCTGGAATGTCCTTCAGATGCTTCACGCTTCTCCGAAGTTTCCAGCTTGTTTTTTCATAACTTCTACCCACTTGATGAGGTATTGGATTCCCCTTGCTTAGCGTTTCTTGTCCACAGTGGCTTCGAGACCATGGTAGTCATGGCCCTTGATTTGGACTGCTGGTGGTGGCGGCTGATGTTTAAGTGGCAGAATGTGGCTTGCTGCTGGGCTCCAGGACTATACTAGGTCCTCGTAAGACTTGCTGACCACCCTATCGTAAGGGTCTTCTTAATACCTTTCAAAGAGCAATATAATAGCTTGCCATGTAGGCAGAACCTTTTCCCATGATTCGCCTATGATACGGCTAAATGTACAGTGGAGAAATCCTGGTCCTCACAGTCAAAAGGTAGTGTTTCCTACATGCTGGCTGTGAAAGCTCCAGGCAAAAAGGCGTTCCTCCCATTGTATTCGGCTATGTCCTGGGAGATGGAACATTGGTGGCTGCTAGCTCCCAGTCCCAAAAGTTCATTAAAGGCCAGTAAATGTGCTATATTTTCCTGTGCCTGATGTAGCTTCGTTTTGTTTTTGGTTCCGATTGTTCATTAACGTCGCTTAAAAAGGGCAAAATGGAATAGAATAAAGGTTATAGGAATGTGTAATGATGCCACGGGTTTCCTGCAAAGCATGGACAGGTGTCGATCATGTGACTGAAATCGCGACAACGAAAATAACGGTGCTCTCCGCATCGATTGTTGAGTTCTTCGGGCGACACCCACTTGACTCTTCCCTTTCCATCAGGAGCAGACGTCGCCCTTGTTGCTGTCCAATCCATGGATTCAGGCAAGTCTAGTCGTGCACCGGCGATATGTACTCGGTCCTCCCAGCCATGGCCCTCGGCCCGGGGTAACGGCTGGCCGTAGAAGACACGTAGGGCCTCCCAGTAGTTCGTCATATTGGAGAACTTGTCCATGTGTTTGGACATGCATGCCTGGGCCACTCCAGCGACTCCAGCGACACAAAGCGTAGCCGAAGAATCCCTTGTCGAGAGTACTTTTCGCGAAGGCCGGCCAACAAGATTGAGAACTCTGTCAAATCTTTCCGATCGAAGTTTTGGGTGTTTGCCAGGATGGGGCATTGGATCTTAGAAGCATTACTGGGGGGGGGGGGGGGAAAGGAAAAACGATTGATA